>WAAD01013135.1:509-23136 GCA_013389945.1 Fregata magnificens
GTCTTGGGGGGTGCGCACCCTGGCTTCCTTTCAGCCTTTTTCAACGTTCTGCCGAGCTATGCCACCGGACCGTGCTCCGTCTTTTCTGAGCCTCTGCTCTGTCCCTGTTCGGGCGCCATTTGCAGCATATGAAGACACGGACTCACTTTCATTTCAAGTGAGAACTCGTTTATTGTTCCCTACATACTTTTATACATAGCCCAAAATATCAACTCCGCCCATATACGTTCCCCTTTAAAACTTTCCACTGTTGACTTCTTCTCTGTTCCAACCTCCCCTTCGCAGATTCTTCCGTTTATTTTTTATGGTTTCTCCTGCTTGCCACATCAGCATTCCACCTTCGGTATCACCTGCTTTTCTCAGGCCCAAGGCTTGTTAGATATCAGGCCTTCTGTGTTACAGCTCCAAGGGCTTAGTAAGACTGTCATATCTGTTCCCTGCTCTCCTTCTCTTCCCACAGTATTGTTCAGTTTTTCTTGAACAGCATGTTTCATATGTTCTTCCAAATTTAAGTCACCTAGAAAATGCAAGCCCTGATCTTGAAAATGTATCTTGGACCAACTGTCCTTGTACCTGTAAGTCACAGGGACTTCAATATTCCTTTGGGAAGGACCTATGGAATGTGTATGAGCTGATGAGGAGGTTTACAAGAAATGGCCCTATTTCTGGTAAATACTTTCATTGTCATTTGGACACTCTGATATCAAATGTGATGATGGTACCTGAATGCATACCAGTCTGAAACTGGTGATGTCACAACCCCACAGTAGGTCACTTTTCATATTTCCCCACTTCACTCTGGCAGTTATTCAGACCACCTGCAGAATCTAAGATCAGTACAATATGCAGGTTTTACAGGCTAGCACAGAGAAGAATTGTTTACAATAATTTTATGTTATGAAATACTCATTATAGCATTAACTTTGCTTTTCCCAGAATATGCTTATTTGGCATGGTTACACATGGCAAGTGCCTGTCACAGTGGGGATAGTAAAGGGATTTCTTTAAGAATATAAACTGGATTCTGTTGGAAATCTTTCCCCTTGTTTGTTTTTTTTTTGTTTGTCTTTTTTGTTCTTCCTACATAAAGTCTTCTTCAAAAAAAGGACAGTACTCACTAAGAATGTAATGATGTATTTTTTCCTATGTGAAAGAATCTTTTTCTCTACATTGATACAATTTTTGATGGTATATTAAAGTTCATTATTAAGAAAAAATACAGCAAAGACAACAGCTTGAAAAAATTAGGTAACAATTGGGATTTTAAAACTGAGTTAAGTGGAAACTATAGAATTGCACTAAAAGGCTGTTTTGAAATGTTTATTTTTAAAAATTTTAAAATGGTTAACTCATCAGACAATATCTGTGGCTTGTTACACTACTTCATGTGAGGTCAAATTTCAGGTAGTACCATTAGGGCAGATTTCTGATTAAATGGCTTTGTACACATTTCTTTTTTATTTCAAGATATGCAAGTTTGCAAATGTTGAATTTTAGGCTAAAAGTAATTTGGGATCTTACAAAATAAGGGCCCACCCATTCCATGTAAAAAGATTTAGTGGTCAAGTCTGTTGAAAAATCCTGAAGACTCAGGGATCTACCCGAACAGATATGAACAGAATAAAACTTTCATTGGTTTGTTAATCTTGTTCAGCATCAGAATGGGGATATTAAAAATGAAGTAACTTCTCAAATTTGCATAAAAGACTTACTTCTCTTTTCTGCCTTTCTTGATAAATGGGCCTTTATGTTTTCACAGACTAAGCTTGTAAATCTTAATAACATTTTTACCACATACTGTTGCACATCAAGTTTGTAATAACAAAATCCTAAAGCAGATTATCTTTATGTGATTTAATGTTTCCTTTTGTGTATTTGGTATGGTTTTGATAATGGAGTTTATGAACTTCTTTGTGTCTTCAGACTCCTAGTAGGATAAGTCTTACTGCCAGTTAGCTAAACCTTATACTCTACCCTACAAGCTGTTACATGATCTAGTATTTTTTTTAAAGAAAGGTCCCCAAAAAACTTAATTTTGTAGTTCCATTAACACTGAGTTATACTTTCCTGGCCTTTACCTCAAAAGATATAATGTTTCATAGCTCCTTTGGTTAACCTTTTCTGACTTTGTACTCAAATAAGAATGTATCACAGAACCAGATAACAACTAATAATCATCTATGAATGACCTGATTTGGTTTGGGTTGGATTGAGTTGGGTTGGGCTGGGCTTTTTCCTGTAGCAGGTTTAATTCCATTTCAGTCCCCCTTTTGATGACAGAGAAGTCAATACTGTCATATGTGGAAAGCTGACGTTTCATAGTTTGTGGACAATTGCTATACTTCATTTGTTACTTCTCCTTGAAAGACCTTTTGGCAGCTAGTCCCTCTGGAGTTTTTGCAATTTGAAACTACAAGAGAAAACCTAGAAGACAATACTTAGATGACCTCCACTGCTGTTCTAGCAAAACACAGGTGCTTGCTCCTGGTTATGTCAGTGAAGCTAAGAGAGTCCATATACCTTCAGAACTGCACTTTGGGTGTAAAACTGAGCCTTCAGCAGCTGTATGTCTCCTAGCAACTTATGTCTTTATCTAGATATTCAGAATTGATTTAAAAAACCCCGAAACACCCAAACTAGGAAGCTACAATGAAAAAGGTTTTTTAAGAGGAGAGCCCTGGGACAGCAGGATTCTCTCAGGAAGAGTGCCAGCATGGAGGGTGGAGAACTGAAAAACAAACTGCTAGCTATACTGTGAAAACAGCAGCTCAACTTAAGCTTAGATTTAGTGTGAAAACCAAACAAGGTTGTAATGAGATGTTTATGTTAGTTGTTGTCATACCCAAGTTTAGCAATTAATATCAAGTGAAAGGAAATTTTTTTCTCTTCATTTCTTTTATTAAATAGATCAGATTCAAGAACAATGATATAATACATAACTTTATGTGTGGAAAGAGGAATAGTATACAAAGGCAAGGCGTGTAGCAAGTTGGTCATAAAGATCTCAGAAGCTTGTTGCCTCCAATCAAATTAGCTGAACTCAGAACAATATTGCCCAACTAATAAAAAACGTGTAAACATTAGAAAATTGTGTGCTCTGTGGGTGAACTTCACAATTTAAGTTGTATGGTTATGGGTGCAGGTGTAACATACTTGGAAAATAAGAATACTGGCTTAACATTTACAGTATGTTCATGTCAAGAGACAGACATTGTAGCTCATTAATGCAAAGTAGTCAAGTTTAATGTTTGATGACTTATGTGGAAGGTACTACTTTGTGGTTTGCTTGATTACAGAGGAAATGTTTTGGAAGGAAGGGAGTATCATGATATATTAGGCCAATTACTGCTCTTATGTAACTTGTTTCAGTGAGTTAAGAGCAGAATTTGACCCTGTAACTGGCACTAAAATATGCTTTGATTCTGTACAGTTCAGAATCTCTACTCTCCAAAAATACCTGATGTTCAGGGGGTTGCAATCCTTTTATTAGGTCTGGCAGACTAATTTATCCTATTCAAAGACAAATACATCAGAATATTAAGCTTCCTCACCTCTCTGGCATCAACAGTTGCATTAGCTGGTTATTGTGTTTTTGCTTGAAGCTGCTGTTAGTGCCTTTGCAAAAAAAGTGCGGTATAATATCTGCTGTTTACAAGTTCAAAGTATTTGCCATTTTAATATGTGAAATATTAACTTTTCTCTGCAAGTTTGCAAAAAGGAATTAAATGAAGATAAATACAAAGATAACTATTACAACAGCTCTGTTATGAAATTGTTTTGAATAGCCATTTTATATACTCCTCTGAATTCAGAAGAACAAATGTTGTTCTATGCCTCTCTAAAGCAGAAAACTCTACCTAAGAGACCGTCATATATATGTGACCACACTTATATATGATATATAGGCTTATATTCTACCTCTGAATATTTTTAACTCCATCAGTAACTAGACTGTCATTGTAAAGCATGAGGGTTTAGACCTTTTCTCTCTTTTAATTTCTTTACAGAAAAAAACCCTGTCTCTATCTGAAGTAATCTATTCATAGATCAGTCTATCAGATTTTTCTTTGTAGATTTGGAACATGCTTGCACTTTGAAAGTCAAAGGTTTGCAAAGTGTCACTTATTAAAAGTTTGTGTTGTATTTGAAGTGGGAAAATACAACACTTCTTGAAAAATTTCTACATTATATCTATTAAAAAAAACCTAAAAAAAACCTTAAAAAAATTGATAAAATAGTTTAAAAAACCAAATTTTTTTCCAAAGGGAGCAAGTAGCCACACTTGCCAGCAATACTGCTTCTTTTTTAAAGACAGGAAGGGTTACCCAGTTATATTTAGAATGTTCTTCAGAAAGATCAAGCAGAAAAATTTTGTGAAGTATTTATAATGAAATTAAGTGATTACAAATACTATCAATTTTTTTCTACTAATTTTACTATCTATTTAACACTTAGGCATAGAAGCCCAAATCCATCTTGATTTTTATCTAATATGAATGTCAGATTAAGGAAATAGGCAACTGCATGTTAGCTCTGAATTCTCACAAGTTTTTTTTTTTTTTTAGGAAACATACTCAAGGAGTGGAATAAAGAGGCAACAAGTAGGTGAAGATACACAAGAGTTGCCTGCAGGCTTCCAATATGGTTTTTTTAGATGATATTCTTACATTTTTAATGTGATCTGACTAAAAAGCTAGCCAGCTTGTCTCCTGTGTTGTGTTAAATGTAGCCTGAAACCTTTCTGGTAAGATCTGGAAGCCATATGGTCTTGTTAGTATTTAAATACGAGACTTCCCAAGAAAACTCAGATGCTACTGAGTAAGGCTCTTTCAGCTTCCTTCCCTTCTCTTTTTCTCAAATTAATCCTTTTTTTGAACAAAGGTACTGGCAGTATTTCCTTGAATAATATTCCAATGGAGTTTCAATCCATTTGAGATTTAGACCTGCAGTAGAGTAGTTTGTAAGCTTAATGTTATTCCTCCCTCTTCCTGAAATCTGACTGGTTTTAATAAAATGGTGTTGTTTTCTCAATTCTGTGAATTTTTGTTTGTTTGCTAGAGACCTTAAAACCATATTGATAATTGCTATATATAGGTGTTGATGAAGCGTTTAACTTTTCTGAGAGAGTTAGGGTTCTTTGGCAAAATGTTTGTCTGAACATGGAGCAGAGGAGGCAATAGGTGGAGGAAAAAACTTGTATGAATTGGTTAGAAATTATTGAAATAATGTTCTATATAATAAGTTAAAATATGTTTACATTTCACAGCCCATCTTTGGTAAAAGATTAATAATTTCCTATTAATCTTTAAAAGATAAAAGCTGGCCTTAATGAAATCCTGATTCTCAACAAATTCTATATTTGGTAGCATAGATTTTAGTACTTTTTAGAACACTGCGATAAAATGAACAGACCATATCAAAGCAGATCATAATGTATTGGGGAGGGGGAGTGGAAAAGGAGGCAGTTGTACATGTAAAATCTGTATCCAGTTCAGTCTTCTTTTGTTGATGTTTCTTTACTGATGCAAGACTGGTTTGGATGAGACTTGGCTTTGAGGACTTGAGATTTAGCTTCAGGTGTGGCGCTTTTTGGCCTGAGCATCACTGGTGATACCCCAAAAGAAACTGAACACCCACTCAAAGAAAAGCTGCCAAGTCCCTTAGCTCCTGTAGGTTTAACACTCCTTTGAAATGTAGCTGAGGATCTTGCTTTTTCAATATCTACACAGGTATTCAAAGAACTGGGTTGGTTGGTTGGTTTGTTTTTAAGTGGCTCAATTATCTAACTATTAGCAGAAAAATTATAAATTCTCAAAGAAATACTAGGCTTACATAAGGTTTAATCTTTCACATTTTAGATATCTTTAATAATTTCAATCAAACATTAACGATTTCAGGGCATAGAAAGAAAGCTGAAGGAGGTGTTTTGAGCCTCCAGTTTAAAGATTTCAGATTCTTGTATGTTGATGATATTCAATATCTTAGTCCTGTCTTAAAATAGAAATGTATTTTTCAGTCACATTGTAATTAGATTAAATGAGATTGCTTTGTTTTGTCTGTCAACTTCTAATTAAAAAAAAAAGGTATTGACTGTGATCTCTGAGATTTATACTGAATATTTGCACATTGTGCAGCAAACTGAAAAATCACTGGACTTCTAAGAGATCCAGTTAAATGAGTAAGTGATTCAACTTCTAAACTCGGTAAGAAGATGAATCTTTTTCCCAAAAGTCAAACTTTCAAATAATCTGTCTCACTTTTATTGCCTACATGGGGTCAGATTCTTCTATACTGAATGCATTGAACAGGAGTCTACAAACAAATAAAAGCATTCTATGTGTTTGTTTTTATTTTTTATTACAGATACTATTTGCTACCTGTTTGTAATAGCCACAATTATTTATTTTATTGAAGGTATTTTTAAAAGGTCTTGAAAAGGAAGAGGATAATGTCCTTATGATTCCTTAGAAGGAGTAAAAGAAAGAAAGGACAGTAGCTAGAGGCAGTAGCATTACAGGGAGCAGAGGTGAGAAATGAGAAATAGGAACTGTGTTCTGACTACAGAGTGTGGTGGGTTGACCTTGGCCAGCTGCCAGATGCCCACCCAGCTGTTCTCTCATTCCCCATCCTCAGCAGGACAGGAGGAGAAAATAAGATGGAAAAGCTTGTGGGCTGAGATAAAGACAGGGAGATCACTTAACAGTTCCCATCATGGGCAAAACAGACTCAACTCAGGGAAAATTAATTTAATTTATTGCCAATTAAAATAGGTTTGGATAGTGAGAAACAAAGACAAAACCTAAAACACCTTTCCCTTACTCCCTCCTTTTTCCCAGGCTCAACTTCAGTCCTTCATTCCCAACTCCTTTACCTTCCGCCCTTGAGCAGTGCAGGGAGTTGGGGAATGGAGGGGTTGTGGTCAGGCCATAAGAGTTTTTCTCTGCCCTTCCTTCCTCTTCACACTTTTTCCCTGCTCTAGCATGGGTTCTTTCCATGGGATGCAATTTGCCTCAGGAAAAATTCACCTGCTGTGGTGTGGGTGTCCTCCATGGGCTGCAGAGTAGATATTTGCTCCAGCATCGTCCTCTCCATGGGCTGCAAGGCAACACCTACTCCTCCTTGGTGTCTCCAGGGGCTGCAGGGGTGCTCCGGCACCTGGAGCAGCTTCTACCCCTCCTCCTTCTCTCACGTCATTTTTTACAATGAGCAAATAATTTCATCAGTTTCTCTCACTGATTTCATGAAAAGTTAGGAGAAACATACATACCATTAAATTTATCTTTCTTTATCAGGAAATTGGAAATTCTGGAATCTTCCCCATTAACATACCTGTATGGTCTTTGGAAGGGTAGAATGCATAAAATCATAAAAATAATAATAACAACATCAAATGAAAATAAATTATTAATTTACAATTTCTTTAGAGCAGTCATTTATTTAGGGATCCAGATATTTTTGACACCAGTGTTGACTATCCGAACAGATTTCCAGAAATTGTTTTGCTGACAGAGCTCTGGCAGGTGAAAAAACGAAGCCCTGTCTATCAAATATGATATTTCATGTGATTACTCTTTTAAATGCCATCTTTCCATAAAAAGCATTTCCCAATTTCTATTTGTGCTGTGTCTACATTGTTTGTGAAAGGCATCCTCTGATCTTGTCTAATTTTTGCAAGGGTGATTGGCAGGGAGGCCAGGATATGCCTCCAGTGGTCACTGACCTCCATGTGACTGATAAGGATTGGCAAGTCAGCACGCTGCCAGCAGACAGTTGGCTTGGAAGAAATGTGAACAGAAAGTGGGTAAGTTATGAAGCATGCTTTGAACTTTCTAGTCTTACTTTCTTCTCTTTGGAACACAAGCACCAATTTAGTGGCAGTGTTTTGGTTTTTTAGGCTGTCCTCTTCCACCCCTTGGCCCCTCCCAGGGGAAAGATGTTGGGTACTGTTTCTCCAGCTGACTCATGGAGTCTGCCAAATGCAGTGCAAATTTCCCGAAGCTTCTACAATTTTCTGAGGTGTCTACTCTTTCTATTCTTTCTCAAAACTGCCATGTAAGTAACAAGTCTAACCCAGTGCTTAATTCCCTCAGTCGTGTGCATGAGATTAATTTTCTGTTAGATTAGCATTTTTCCAGTTCTGAGAAGTTTGAATTGTAAGTCTGTATAAGCAACAAGGTTTGTCAAATGCTACCTTCTTTTACCTTCTCAACAATTATTATTAAAAACAAAACAAAACAAAACAAATACCCCTTAAAAGTAAGGGTGAGTGAATAGCTATATCCCAGTTACTGATGTTTACTCAAGTATTGCCTGTGATATTGACAGTCTCTTAGAACTAGTTTATCTATCTAAAAAAGGTAGAAAATGTTAGTGTGTCCGCCATTAATTTATCTTTCTAAATAAATGAGTACTCTAAAGAAATTGTAAATTAATAATTTATTTTTCATTTGGTGTTGTTATTATAATTTTTATGAATTTAATCTTGAAACACTTTAATTACTTTCCTCTTTAAATATTAAAGTGAATAAGAATGACCAACAATAATAAACAGTGAAAAACCACTATAGAATCACTATGGAAAAATGAAACAATAAGAATAATAATCTCTGATTCTCTATTTGAAAAATAAAAAAACCACAGTATACCTTCTTAAAAAAAGTGTACACAAAGGACTTGAGACAATTTTAAGCTTCAAGTTGAGATTTTTAGCAGCCATAGATCCTTTGCCCATGTTAATTACTTTCCTAATGTCAGCCCCTGTGTCTGCCTCTGGATCTCTGGATGACACTCCACAATTCATCCCTCTTCTTCAGCTATGTCTGCAAGTGACAATAGTACTCTTTAGCAAACTGTATCACATCTTCACATCCAGAGAGGTTTGGCTGCCTTTGTAGATTTCTCATCTGCAGTATCTGAGGTGTTAAAACTGTGGTGACTTGGGACATCCCCTTTGAAACAAAATAGTTACCTGTCAGAACATAAATACGGAGGAAAACTGATAAAACAACATAACATCAATCAAAAAAGTGTGTGTGTTTTTCTTACTTTGCTCTTACTAGTCTTCCACAACAGTGAACTTCTTTTTATATCTAAACTTAGAGTTTTTATTCCTCTTTCTAACTAACTAATATGTTATAAGTGTCTTCACACTTCGTTTATTCTACAGGACATATTACATTACCTTCTCTTGAGTAGCACAGACCTGTACCCAATTATTTACTTACTTTTGGCACTTTTTCTCAGTTGTCAGAGTTAAGTTCCTCTGTCTCTCTGTCTGGGGCATGCATGAGAGGCTCAGATGGCTGTGGTGTCAGCTAGTACTTCTGAGACGTGAGGCTTGTTATTTTAAATAAAACATGCCTTCTCCAACTTTGAAATTACAAAGGAAAAAACCAATACAATTAGTGTCAAAAACATATATGGTAGAACACTTTGAAAATGTGTGGCAAACCAGATTTTGATTTTGTGTTGAAACATAAAGTATGGTTCAGGTTGTCCTTTCCTGTCAAGTGGGCTGAGTGCTAAACTTCCACAAAGACACCTAGTTCAACATTGCCAGAAAGCTGCCCACTGCACTGCAGTCACAGTCATTTTGAGTATTGTGGCTTTATGCCTGTTTATTTCGCATTTCAGTGTAGGACCCAACCTGGCCTTCACTAAAAGATGACTATTCTTATTATATTGATAGATTGATATTAGGGCTATTGAAGCTACTTATTGTGCTGCAATCCCTCTGCCATGCTCTTGCTGTATGCAGGAATACCTGGCATGAGAACAGGACAAAGTTCCCCAAAATATGTTGTCCATTAAAAACTGTGGAACAAATCACATGTTTGGTTACAGGTATCTAAGGTGATTCAAATCTATGGTGATTCAAATCACTGAAATGCTAAAATGACATGCATGATAATGGGTGAAATTACCATAATGTGTCCATTGGAAACTAGTAGGAAGTAATCAAATTGAAGAAATATCTGGTCACACTGACACTTTATTCCTATGATAGTTTTGTATATTGTATGCCAAAAGGACAGAGCAAATTATGTTCTTATCATTAACCAAATACTTCATAATATATGTTAAGAAAGTTTTTCAATCCTAAACATAGGGGCTTTTTTTTTTTATACTGATGACTAATTTTGGTAAAGTTTGTTATAGTAACATTGAAGGGCAGGGCATTTTCTGCTTGCAGTAGAAAATGGGACAAGATTCTTATCCTAAACAGAAACAAGCCATAATTTTGGAGGAAAAAACATGTACTATATGTCAAGGTTCAAAATAAATGTTCACAGCTTCCAATTCTGTTGTGCTGTGTGGCAAATACTTTTAGAATATTAGCTTCCAACTTCCCACAGCCTGATTCATTGCGTTAATTTTAGCTTTAAACTCAATGCTGAAAATGTTCAGATCCTTTTCTCGTAGGAGTTTTTGAAAGAATTAATTAAAATATAATGAAATAAAGTGAGCGGTTGAAAGGGTTTCTGAACTAGTCTTGTTTTTACTACGGAGAGAAGCCTGGCAGGGTGCACATGGCGCGTTCCAGGGGACCAGCAGCAATGTAGGAGAGCTCTGCAGACTGTGCTAATTCATATAGCTCCAGGAAGCCATACATCAGAGGTTACACCGCCGAAGAAATTTGCTAAAATGCTGATTGCTTCTTCTGAGACAAGAGAGTCAAAAAGACTTCACAAACTTCTCACAAGTAATATAACACTATGGGGTTTAAAACCAGGAGCCCCCATTGTGGGCTGTGATATCTTGTCCCCTGTGGTGGGGAGGGGGAGTCCCACCACCTGGTGCCTCTTATCATGTTCCAAAGCAGCCCTCCCTCCACCTTCAGTTTGAGATCCAAAAGGATCCCATGTGCTATATAATGCAGAATGTGTTACTGGATATATACTCTTTCTGACTACACTGAATGACCTGAAAAATTAAGTTTAAGGAATTTGTTTAGCAATTTTCCAAGCTACTACAGGTTTAGAACAGATCATTCAACATGGTAGCAGGTCTTGGTCTCACATGAAATAGTGAGAATTGTCAATATTTAATGTCAGGGCTGTGAGGGCACTGTCAGACCCGCATCGTTGCACTGAGCAGCTCCACCTGGGGCACTCCCCTGCCCCAGACCCCCTGCCCAGGAGCCGTGTTTTGGCTCTGGCCTCATCAGCAGCCCTGCTCTTGCCGCTCCCTGGCAGTTAAGACTTTGAAAAAGTAGCAGTTTTCATCTCTTGAATCATCATTTTAGGATGCCAAAATCTATCAGGACTCTTACTTTTCCAAGAGATTATGTGTATTGGGTTTGCGTGGCAAGGTTTTGGTAGCGGGGGGGCTACAGGGGCGGCTTCTGTGAGAAGCTCCTAGAAGCCTCCCCCATGTCTGATAGAACCAATGCCAGCCAGCTACAAGACGGACCCGCTGCTGGCCAAGGCTGAGCCCATCAGCGACGGTGGTAGCGCTTCTGTGATAACATATTTAAGAAAGGGGAACAAAAAAAACCTGTGCAATTGCAGCTGGAGAGAGGAGTGAGAATATGTGAGAGGAACAACTCTTGCAGACACCCAGGTCAGTGAAGAAGGAGGGGGAAGAGGTGCTCCAGGCACTGGAGCAGAGATTCCCCTGCAGCCCATGGTGAAGACCATGGTGAGGCAGTCTGTCCCCCTGCAGCCCATGGGGGTCCATGGTGGAGCAAATATCCACCTACAGCCTGTGGAGGACCCCACGCTGGAGCAGGTGGATGCCCAAAGGAGGCTGTGACCCCATGGGAAGCCTGTGCTGGAGCAGGCTCCTGGCAGGACCTTGCAGACCAGTGGAGAGAGGAGCCCATGCTGGAGCAGGTTTGCTGGCAGGAGCTGTGACCCCACGGGGGACCCATGCTGAAGCAGTCTGTTCCTGAAGGACTGCACCCCATGGAAGGGACCCACGCTGGAGCAGTTCATGGAGGACTGTCTCCCATGGGAGGGACCCCACGCTGGAGCAGGGGAAGAGTGTGAGGAGTCCTCCCCCTGAGGAGGAAGGAGCAGCAAAGACAACATGTGATGAACTGACTGCAACCCCCATTCCCTGTCCCCCTGTGCCACTGCAGGGGGAGGAGGTAGCGAATAATCGGGAGTGAAATTAAGCCTGGGAAGAAGGGAGGTGTGGGTGGAAGGTGTTTTAAGACTTGGTTTTGTTTCTCATTACCCTAGTCTGACTGGATTGGTAATAAATTCAATTAATTTCCCCAAATTGAGTCTGTTTTGCCTGTGACGGTAACTGCTGAGTGATCTCGCCCTGTACTTATCTCGACCCACAAGCCTTTCATTATATTTTCTCTCCCCTGTCCAGTTGAGGAGGGGGAGGGATAGAGAGGCTTTGGTGGGCACCTGGCATCCAGACAGGTCAACCCACCACACTCTGTATCCACTGGTTTATATTGGCATATTTCTGTGGAAAGCAGGAGCATTATGCTTTATTTAACCAAAGCAAGGGTCTAGTCTGCTGTTGCAGGCCCTCTTCAATCAACTTATTTTTTCAGCAGTTATATTAACAAAGAGTTATATTCCTCAGATCAGAAGTTTAAAAGATCTTAGATAACTGATTGAAACATAGCATATGGAAAGCTATACCACATGAATGTAAAGATCAAGCTCACTCATTATCCTGTTTCTGGGTATGTACTGTAGTGGGTTCTTAGGAAAAGGAGCCAGTATATATTGTTTTTCCTTTTTTTTTTCCTTTGTAAATGATTCCAATTTCTGACAAAACTCAGTCTTAAGACTCTATCATGAACATACATCTCAAAAAAATCAAAATAAAAATATTAGAACTCCGTATTTCCTGGTTTTAATAGAAAGAGTATAGAAAAGAGCAAAGAAGATCAAAATGTTTTAGGGAAACTTATGGATCACTCCTTAATAAAGTTGTCTTGTCCTTTTTGAACCTATTTATGCTTCTAGCTTTCACATCCTACGATAATAAGCTCCCCAGTTTACCTATGTGGTGCCTGGGGAAAATTGTTCTTCTTGCTGTTAGTTTTGAATTACTGCCTGACTATTGAACTGAATGTCTCCTGCTCCTTGCATTGGGAACCAATTCATTAGGAACAATTCCTTATAGTTTGTCATGGCATTTGTGATTCTCTCTGCAGAGAAGCTATTCTGGACATGTACTGCAATTCTTTCTGTATGTTTTTTTTTTCTTTGATGCTCTACTCTGTTTTCAATTCCCTCTGTGTTACTAAGCTTTAAAGTGCTGTTCTGAGAACTGTCTCTAAGCTATTTTTTCAAAAGAACATGGTAAAATGTGAATTTTCTCTGAGAAGCTCAAGTGTCTACCTCTTTTTCCAATTGGTTCAAATTTTGCTCTTGTTCCTTTTACGCTGAGAAATTGTGCCTGTCTCCACTCTTGCCTGGAAAAGCTCACTAATGGTATACATTAGAATATTCAGGTAACTTGAAAAAAAATTACATGAGTATATGATACATTAAGGTGATTTTTTTTACGATATACGCACCATTTTCCTCCTTTTATATTTTATGCCCTGGCATTAGTGAAGCAGTCTAGTGATTTCTCCCTCTAACTGTTCTAAAACATGAGATTGTTGTTATAGTTCTGGTATATTTTGGATTAAGCTCTGAAGAAAGACAAGAGGTCTTTCAGCAAGGTTGTCTTTTTACTTTCAGGTAACAAAGAGGTGCTAAAAAGCATTCCCTATGTATATAGATGTATTTAAACTACCAAATTGCATGTTTGACAAGTTTTTGTTGTTGTGGGGTTTTTTTGTTTTGTTTTGTTTTTTCTTTTAAAGTTATTAAGTTGCACCTCAACTCAGGATTAGATTCTGAATACAAAAATAACAGTTTTCATCTAGGAAGTAAGGCACCTATACAAGCTCAGATAGCCAGAGGATAATCTTAGATCTTTTTTTCTCTTCAGTACCTTTTATTTTTTTCTTACTTGCTGCATAGGAAACTTACTGTAATCTGAGCTAGTCTTTTGTCTTTGAGTTGTTTTCAAAAATCCTTAACAAAGAAACATCATTCTATTCCAATTGCTTTTCAACTGTACACCTTACAGTACATTTTCTTTAAAAATAAATTTAATTAATATAATTTATTAATTCACTCTGCTTTCTCCTTAATTCTTTTTTTCTGTTTTTTTCTGAAGCTTAGATTTACTTAAGATAAAATAAGTCTTCTAAAATTCTGGAGCAATAGAGACCAACCTAAAAGAATATTCAACATTTTGTCTTGATTTTCTTCTAACAATTTCAAAAGGAAACAATATATAGCCAGGAAAAGTATATCGTGCTGAATTACTTTAGGAGATTGTCTTTTATCACTTAAAGTACTCAGTGAATTTTACTTAATGCTGCAGTTAAAGACTATAACACAGAGTCCTGAGTCATCTTTGAAGATAATTTCTCATTTCCTATCTCATGAGAAAAGGAATGACTGTTTCTCTTTCCTCTACCCTTACTTTGTATATTTTAAAGTGATCATAGTAAAGTTTGCAGAGGATGTTATTTATTCATTTATTTTTAAATGGACAAGTAACAATGTCAGTAGGGATATCCAAAATAACAGGTGCTTTCATAATATTCACAATACAGTGATACAGCAATAAGGCAAACGTAAATTGCCAAAATGGAAATATCTTCTTTTGGGGAAAGCATGGTGTGGACGAAATCACACTTCTTATAATGGAATGTTTTTTTCTTCCTTGTCCTACCTATCTTTAACCTGACAGTATCAATAGATACCTTTAGCATCTAACAACTTTGATGGTTTAGGGTAATTCACACAAGACTTTCCTTTTAGTGAACTGAGATTAGTCATTCGCTCTTTCATCTTCTTGAGTCTGTTTTTACACTTCCCCCCTACCCCACCCCCAGATCTTCTTATTTTCAGAAAAAAATCCCTTGGCAATACAGTACACAATGCTTCTTTTCTACCTCTCTAAAAGAAATTGTTTGTCTGAAACTAGCCTTTCCTAGACAGCGCCATCTTTAACTGATTCTTACATTACTACTTGCCTGGCTTGCTGCAACTATTTCTTTATCCCAAAAAGCTTTTCTTTGCCTACTTATAGTGGTGGGTGAAAACAGCCTCTGTGTGACAGAAGAAAAGTGCAGCAGAAGGAAATCAGTTCAGGCCTTTCTGATTATTGGAGAAAAATCAGGGAAGCCATAGATCATGACCTCAGCTTGTCCTTGGAAAGGGAGGATTCAGTTGCAAGAATGGAAATAACTTACAGGTAGAAGATGAGAATGCAAGTGATAGATGAGGTGATAAAGCAGGGCACAGGAGAGATTAGCAGGTTTAGTTTTCTTCAATAGTGTCATTGTTTAACCCCAGCCAGCAACTAAGCACCACACAGCCACTCGCTCACTCTCCCCGCCCCAACAGTGGGATGGGGGAGAGAATCGGAGAAAACTCATGGGTTGAGATAAAGACAGTTTAATAGGGAAAGCAAAAGCCACGCACACAAGCAAAGCAAAACAAGGAATTCATTCACTACTTCCCATTGGCAGGCAGTTGTTCAGCCATCTCCAGGAAAGCAGGGCTCCATCACGCGTAACGGTTACTTGGGAAGACAAACACCATCACTCCAAACATGTCCCCCCCTTTCTTCTTCTTCTCCCAGCTTTATATGCTGAGCATGACATCATATGGTATGGAAAATCCCTTCGGTCAGCTGGGGTCAGCTGTCCCAGCTGTGTCCCCTCCCAGCTTCTTGTGTACCCCCAGCCTACTCATTGGCAGGGCAGCGTGAGAAGCAGAAAAGGCCTTGACTCTGTGTAAGCACTGCTCAGCAACAGCTAAAACATCTCCACATTATCAACACTGTTTTCAACAAGTCCAAAACATAGCCCCATACTAGCTACTATGAAGAAAATTAACTTTATCCCAGACAAAACCAGCACAAATAGATAGCAAATTCTTAAAATATCTGCTTTTCCTGCTAAAAAAAACCCAGACTCCTAGCAGACTTTTTCAGTTGGTATCATTAATTCTTCTCATCAATGTGTTTAA
Source organism: Fregata magnificens (assembly GCA_013389945.1). Classification (NCBI taxonomy): domain Eukaryota; kingdom Metazoa; phylum Chordata; class Aves; order Suliformes; family Fregatidae; genus Fregata; species Fregata magnificens. The sequence goes on from WAAD01013135.1 coordinate 16,523, forward strand.
AAAAATTCTAAGTAGGAAAGGAAATAAAGGAGAAGTTTAAAAAGAAAGATTCATTCTGCCAAAAAGCTTCTGCAGTATGTGTCTTTATAATTTAATGATTATTTTTTCGGTTTATTCCTTCCTCTCACACTCACAAAAATTCAGCTGTTTTCACAGTTATTAGTTAGTGTTGAAGTAAGGACACAACACATTTCTGTTATTTTTTCTCATTTTGATCACCAGAAGTTGGCATTTGTAAAAACAGCTGTAACAGATGCCGCTGCTCTGACACTTCCCCAGAGCATTCTGAAGCAAAAGCTAACAGTGCCATGCTCAGGAGCAGACTGCCACAAGGGCAAAGTCCTGGTGTTAGCTCTCTAGTAATTAGGTAAATGTACACTTGAAGTTACATTTAGACCATCCATTTGCATCAGTATCTGAAATTTAATAGTATAGTCACTATGTCTCATAGCTACTTCGAAGGCAATTATTTTGACAATTATTAGGAGACATTATAAATAATTCAGGGCATAATAATGCAAAATAAATCCATTAAGACAAAAGCCCTTGGGCAGAAAGCCTGGCTCTCGTGAAGTCATGAACAAAACGCTTTTCCTGGAGGGCAAATTTTCTACCATGTGACTACATATAAGAACAGCCAAAACAGATTATAGAATGTGTAACGTTATAATGTTAACATAGTAAATCGTATGCTTAACACTTACCTAATACAAGTAAAGGAATTGTGATGTCATCATACTCAGTAAACAGAAATATTCTTTTGGAAAATGTCAGGTGAAGGTGATGATATTCTCATGTCAAGACTGAAGACTCAGCAGAGATGGGAGGAAGGGCTGAAGGAAGTGTGGGTTAGCCTCAGAAGACAGATGTTCAATGTGCTGGAAGCAGGATGGTCCAGAGTCCTCAGCCTGCTTTGTAACAGCTAGCAGAGAATGAGTGTTTCCTGGATATATGTGGAGTGATCATTTAAATATTCTTTCAAGTGGCTTTAGGCTGCTGATTTTTAAATCCTCAAATAAAGATAATGAAACCCAAGAGGAAAAGCAGCACCTGCAAAGCAACCCCCAGCATACTGCAGTGTTTTCTGCCAAAGCATTCTATGTGGTGACCAAGTCAGGCTCTGTTTAGTACATAATTTGAAAGGATTCAGTGTAAAACAGTATAGCTGTGGACAGCACACCACACAAGAAGACTATTCTAGATGGAATCTGATTTCCTAATAACACAGAGCATGCTTGTTTATGTGTTTTAGGAAGCCTATGTTTGGAATAATAAGGTTGAGTAATACACTCAAAATACATTTTAATTGTTAGAGAAATAGTCTGATTAATGTAATGAAAAAGACTTAATGATATGTATAAGATGCACAGTTGTTTCCATGATGCCTGCAAAATCTTTGCAGCCACAATATTATCATATGATTTTCTTTCCTTTCCTTTTTCATGAATAAGCTTGTGCTGTTGCAATCCATCTGTGCCTCTTGGATCTTATCCAAAGGCTGTCCATGCTCCATTGACAGTACCTGTGTGTTCTATCATAGGATAAAATAAGTGGACACATACAGATACTGATTAATATGTGGCATGTTTGCATTAAAAATTATATATTGGAGAGATTATTCATCAAAGACCGGCAAGGCATGGTTTCTAAAAAAAAAAAAAAGAATCCCAGTTAAAATTATTTATGCTTCTTTAAGGTACAAAAAAACCCCAGTGTTGCACTTTCTAGAGAGGTATTAAAAAGGTTGACTTTATTACAACTTGTCAATTTTGTATTGTCAAAAATAGATGAGGACTTGTGACCAAATTCTAATTAAGAATGATTAATTAAGTAGTTTTTAATTGTACATTGAGAACCTAGTTGCTGATTGGATTATTTGACTTTCTGAGCCTCAATACCCATCATGAATTCTGCATGCTGAATGTTAAATATACGATAAATCATTTCCTCCTCTATACCACAAAAAGGTGAAAATTATTATTTTTAAAATGTATGTCACCATTAGTGTAAAAGAAATGTGTATCTTTGCTCATAATTGCGGCTACTTAACATCTCCTAACTGGCTAAATTTTTTTTCAGTGTGTCTCCAGGCACAGGAAGGACAAGAAGGTGACTGAGTACAGCCAGCTGAATTTATTAAAGGCAAATTGTGTCTGGCCAATATAGTTGCCTGTTTTAGTGAGATGATGAGTTTTGTGGACAGGGACAGAGCAGTGGATGTTATATGTCTTGACTTCAGCAAAGCCATCAACAAGGTCTCCCACAATATTCTTATAGCCAAATTGGAGATACTGGGTAAGTGGACAATAAGGTGGATGGAAAAGTGACTGGACCGTTATGTTTAAAGGGTTAGATCACTGGCACAAAGTTCAGCTGGCAGTTTGTGACAAGTGGTGTTCCTCAGGTATTAATATGGGAGACAGTTCTGTCTTTATTATTGACCTGGATGATGGGACAGAGTGCCCACTCAGCAAGTCTGTGAACTATGTCAAATAGAGCGGGAGGACATCTGTTCAGAGGGCGTTCAAGAGGCTGGAGAAATGGGCTGATGAAAACCACACGAAGCTGAACAAAGCAAAGGTGAAGTCTTGCAGCTGGGATGGACTAAGCTCCTGTAACAGTATAAGCAGGGTGCCAACACAGCACTGTGTCCAGTTTTGGGCTTATTGCAAGAAAGACAGGGACATACTGGAACAAGTCATTTGGAGGACCACTAAGATTGTCAGAGGGCTGGACTACATGGCATATGTGGAGAGGTTGAAATAGCTGAGTTTATTCATTCTCAAATGAAAACAAAGGGTGGGGAGGACCTTAATGCTGTGTTTAGGCTGCCTAATGGGTAGATAGAAGATTAATTCAGACTTTCACTAGAAATTTCAATTAAATATAAGTAAAAATTTGGTCACCATGAGGGTGTCTGGAATGAGTTGTCCAGAGAGATTATGAGATCTCTGTTCTTCAAGATTTTCAAAATTTGACTGCTGATTGGACCAGGTAACCTCTGGAAGGTCCCTTTACACCCATTTAAGCCTGTTATTTAGGCTCCTTTAGCCCCTTTCGGCCCATTATTCTGTGATTGTACTATTCTAGAAGACAGAATCCAAAAAAATACGAAAACTTTTTTTGCTCTATCTTAGCTTCATTAACAATATGGAATAGATTAGACACCAAAAATTCTTAACGTCAAACTTAATGTCTGTGTTCATCACTCTGCTGACCTCAAAAAGTCTTACTACTTGGTAGGGAGCTAAAAAGGATGGCTGATTTACTGTTGCAATACTTGCTACTACTATGCTAAAAGATAAGAAACCACACTTTACTTCACAAATGCTAAAATACCTACTGTTTTCTAATATTTTCTAAAAAGTTTATTTCTCAAAATTTCTGTAGATGTCATTCAAATTTGGTATTCATACATGCCATCTCTTACACGCAATAGTCCTCAAATCTTTATTCTTTAATCCTGTGGTATATCCAGTCAGGACTTTTCTTTGGCATTGTTAAGAATCCCCATTTTGGAGGCCACACTAATTAACACTTAGCAGTTTAGCAAGAACAGTTCGTTGTATGTGCTGTTATTAAGTGGCCAATCATAATTCAAAATCAGGATTTAAGTTGTGCTATAAAGTCTAAGCTTTTGCAATGTGTACATATTTAAACTTTCATTTTGCTTACAACTAACTGATAATATTACACTTACCAGTCCATAAATTCAATTAATTTAAAGATAAATATGTTCTAACTTTGAAGAAAAGAACACTGCAAAATAAAGAAAGTAATCTTGTATCGTTTGAAAATGTCTGTATTCTAACAAATATCTGGATAAGTGGTCAAAGATCTATTAAAATTAGCAGGATTCCTCTAATGACCTTTTCTTCATTTAAAAGTGAATTAATCTAAATTAGACTTGATTCTGGAGAGATTATAAAAGGAAAGAAAATATCTTAATGTCATTTTTCTGTAACGTATGAAGTGAATTTATGACATAGCTTTTAATCTGATTAAACTTTATATAGGTTTCATTTGATTTCTTATCATAACAGTTTAATTATAAGCAAAAACAAACACAAAGGAGCAAAGGAACAGCTTCTAAAGGTGAAAACAGCAGAGTAAAACCAAGTTGTTTTAACTATAATAGTTAATTTCAATTGGAAAGAAAAACCATGCTGAAAGAAAATTGTCTAAGTGAAAAGGTCCTACCCAATTACTTAATAAGAGTTTCAGGATAATTTGGTCTCTGGCTCCTGTACTACTTGCAGGATTTAGGCAATGAGTTCTTTATTTGCTGTTGACTTTTACAAGCCAGAGATAATCTTCTATTTTACATTAAAACAAGAGAAAGCTCTGTTCAGCAAAACTAATGATAAATTCACCATCATGTATTGAACAGTTTTCCTCATGTCACTGCAGATTTTAAAATTATGAAGGAACATAAGGACATGTTGCATAAAAGAAGTTATTTTTCCCAACATGGGAAAAATAGAAGCAGAAATTAAACAGAACAGCAAACTTAAACAAGAATCCCAAATAGTAGAGAAAAAAAATGTGGTTATGTAGTACATTTATGAATCAACATCAGAAGTTCCCCTCTTTTTCAATCATGAGAGGGTATGACTTATTACACACTCCAGTGTTATAAAGGCAGAATAAGTACATTTGAACATACTACTAAATTTAAGGGACCTCAGTTTTTATTCCTCTGAATTCAAATATTCTATTTTATTTCAGCGTCTGGAAGGAGGACTCATACAACTGTCCAGCTGAACTGGGAGAGTTAGTTTAGAAGCATTAAAAAATGCTTTAATTTAAATTAATGACCTGTGCTTATTCAAGTTTACCTATTCTTGAACACTTGTTGGTCCTTAGGCTCATAAGAATTTCCTGTAGGAACGCTTTCTCTGTTGGTTGGCTTTAACAAATGAAAAATATCTTTATAAGGACTACCATGTCATGGGCTAAGAAGGAGCAACCTACAAAGAACTGATGTTTTTAAAGCAAAAGAAAAATTTTTAAGACAGATTTTTCTTTTACTTTGTTAATGTTAAAAAAAATCCAACTAATTCAATTTTCTTATGTTATCCATATCCATGTCTTTTTCTCCCTTACGAATAGGTTTCATAATAAAACCGAGAGTTTGGGGCCTTTCTGTCAAATAAGTTGAGCTGAAAAGTGATTAGGGCTACAGTTTTAAATCGCTTCACAAAAAACTCTGAATTAAATCAATTTCTTGGATGGGTTTAAGCGATGTCTATATATATATGCATATCTAGGCACACAGGCTTTTATAGCTGCATGTTACCATGATGTTGAGATGGGCTTTTGTACATACAGTAGGATGGTGAGCAATGCGCGATCTTGGTTCCCTTTCCATGCAAATGATGTTGCTTGTTCTTAATTCTGTTGTGGAAATGGCGAGTCACATTAATTTACATAAACATACAACGGAGAACTTGACCTCCACAATTTATTTTTTGCCTAATTAGATATTAATTAAGTCAAGAGAGACTTTCCCACTAACTTAAATAGGTGCTGGACTTTGAGCCCTGAAGAAAGCTTTATATTTGATATAAGATTTATGCCACTATAAATTTGGAAAAAAGAAAGTGAATGTATATCATATGCATTCAAAACAATAACTTTAAATAAAGCTTGAAACATTACTTTATTTATTGCTGCTGATGAAGTATTTCAGCAAGAAACTGGCACTTATTTGCATGTTTCTTAGCAGCATGAACAAGTTCCAAAATCATGGATTAAAATTCAAGTCAACTTGTATTCATGCATTGCAAAAGATTAAGGAGAAAACATATTCAAATTTGGCTAGACTAGGTCAAGTACTGAACTAAGTGTGTGTGATGTCATTTGCAATGCACAGTGATATATAGGTATTGGAAGTTGAAAAAATTCTTCAGTCAGTTATGGCTGCAAAATTTGTATTTTCATTTCTGATTAAAAATTGTCCATATTTGCCAGTCTTTAAAATGAAAAAAACTGAACATTATGCCAGAATAGATCTTGTAGTCACCTCCTTTGAATCTTCATGAATTTAATCTGAAGGAGTATTTGATTTCTGCAACAAAACCTCTTAAAAGAGCACTAACTTCTTAGTAATTACAATGAGGGACAGTAAGTGACTTCTATAATGGTAATGTAAATGCACATGGGATCATTTTTTGATGCTGAGGGCTACTGAACTCTGTCTAGTCTGTGCTACTATAGTTGCTGTTGCCCACAATAAGTTGAGAGCGTCCCAGCTGCAAGCTGTTGGTCCTGGCTTATCACGGAAAGCATCCTACAAGCCTTTTCATCCTCTCAACTGTGTACCTCAGGCACTGCAGATGCACCATGTTCTGCTCTCATCTACCTACGTTGCGTAAAAAACTGTCTGGATGGCTGAGCCCAGAGGGTGGTGGTGAAGGGAGTTCAATCCAGTTGGTGGCCAGTCATGAGTAGTGTTCCCCAGGGCTCAGTTCTGGGACTGGTTCTGTTTAACGTCTTTATCAATGATCTGGATGAGGGGATTGAGTGCACCCTCAGCAAGTTTGCAGATGACACCAAGCTGGGCGGGAGGGTCGATCTGCTCGAGGGAAGGAAGGCCCTGCAGAGGGATCTGG
>WAAD01013135.1:32415-110470 GCA_013389945.1 Fregata magnificens
CTGGCTGCTCGTGGCTTGGACAGGTGTACACTTTGCTGGGTGAAAAACTGGCTGGATGTCTGAGACCAAAGAGTTGTGGTGAATGGAGTTAAATCCAGTTGGCGGCCAGTCACAAGTGGTGTTCCCCAGGGCTCAGTTTTGGGGCCATCTCTGTTTAATAGCTTTATCAATAATCTGGACGGGGGGACCAAGTGCACCCTCAGTAAGTTTGCAGACAACACCAAGTTGGGTGGGAGTGTCAATCTGCTTGAGGGCAGGAAGGTTTTACAGAGGGATCTGGACAGGCTGGATCAATGGGCCAAGGCCAATTGTATGAGGTTTAACAAGGCCAAGTGCCGGGTCCTGCACTTGGGTCACAACAACCCCATGCAACGCTACAGGCTTGGGAAAGAGTGGCTGGAAAGCTGCCCGGCGGAAAAGGACCTGGGGGTGTTGGTCGACAGCTGGCTGAACATGAGCCAGCAGTGTGCCCAGGTGGCCAAGAAGGCCAACGGCATCCTGGCTTGTATCAGGAATAGTGTGGCTAGCAGGACTAAAGAAGTGATCGTCTCCCTGTACTCAGGACTGGTGAGGCCGCACCTCGGATACTGTGTTCAGTTTTGGGTCCCTCACTACAAGAAAGACATTGAGGTGCTGGAGCGTGTCCAGAGAAGGGCAACGAGGCTGGTGAAGGGTCCAGAGAATAAGTCTTGTGAGGAGCGCCTGAGGGAACTGGGGTTGTTTAGTGTGGAGAAGAGGAGGCTGAGGGGAGACCTTATCGCTCTCTACAACTACCTGAAATGAGGTTGTAGCGAAGTGGGTGTTGGTCTCTTTTCCCAAGAAACTAGTGATAGGATGAGAGGAAATGGCCTCAAGTTGTGTCAGGGGAGGTTTGGAATGGATATTACAAAAAATTTCTTCACCAAAAGGATTGTCAAGCATTGGAACAGGCTGCCCAGGGAAGTGGTTGAGTCACCATCCTGGAGGTATTTAAAAGACATGTAGATGTGGCACTTAGGGACATCGTTTAGTGGTGAACTTGGCAGTGTTAGTTAACAGTTGGACTCAATGATCTTAAAGGTCTTTTCCAACCTAAATGATTCTATGATTCCATGATTCTATGATTCTAAGGTATCTGGTCTGAGATCAGTCTGACTGTGAACTCCAAAGGTCATAAAGTAACTTGTTCTCCTGAAGTGCATCTCTTATTTTGTATTGTTTATATAATACTTGTGTGAAATATTTGTCACTATAGTCTATCACTTCAGCACTTATCATGCTAAATCAAAGTTGCATCTTGTTACATCTGGTCTAGCAATAGTAAATGCTGTATTCTGTTTAAATTCTTTGGTTTTCAGGAGCTGTATAAAATGCTTCCAAACATGGATATTACTATTATTATTATTATTATTATTATTATTATTATTATTCCCAAAATGCTGTTTTTCATTCAAGCATTTTTTGTGGTTTGCTACTAGTAAGAGCTTTTCTGTTTTTGTTATGTGATCTCTTTGTCACACATTCAGCTAAACCTTAATTCTGTATAGCTTTATTTCCTTCGTTTTGTTGGCCAACTTCAGTGCATCCCATATTAGGCCAGTAAAAAATTCCCATCAAAAGTGGGAATAGATTTTCAATAGAAAATTTTGGTTTAATATACTGAAAATTTTAATAAGTAATACCTGTTGTCTTCAGAAAATATCGTCTTGTTGATGTTTCAAAGAAAAGTCTTCAGACTAAAATATTTTGTCAGAATAAATGCATTTTGAATTGCATAGGCTTCCATGGCAATTGTAATTCGATTGCCTTTATGTACTTGTTTTTCTTGGGCTAGCTTCCCAGGCTGGACAATGCTTCCTATAGTGCATCATTCTGATAATTCACCATAACCTTCTTTCCAGGAGAAAATATGAGAGCACTCTTTGGGAAATAGAATAAAATCCAAGAATATGGCCTGAAGAGGAGTGTGAGAGCAAAGCTAATCAAACTGCAATCCTCATAAGGCATAGCAGGATCTTTTTATTCTTTTTTATGATTATTAATATAATTTTGTAAAAGTCATTTAGCCAAAAATAACAGAGCTTTCTGGTGTGAAATTAGACAAAACCATAACTTAGTTTTAATAAAAAATATTTCTATTGGTCTGCTGACACTAACTTTTTTCAAGGAAACAAGCTATATTAGTTATAACAGCACAGTGAATCCTAATCCAGTTGCTTTGGAAAGCTCAGAGAAAGGGCTGAAAAGTACCTTTTTATTCCAGATCTGTGAAAAAAACAGAAAAGGTAAAGCATTCCTGTTGTCTACCTAAATTTCCCGTGGTGCATGATGCAAGGAAGACTTATGTCAATTACAGATGTTCACAGAGGGTGATGTGAGTTTAGGCAGCAAAAGCTCTGCTAGGCTAGCTCATGGGAGTTTCTGTGCCACAAAAGTATTTGATGCCTTCCAGGTTTTCCAATACACCAGACTGTCAGGTATTTAACTTATTTAAATAATTATTTCTTTGGGTTTTAATTACTTATTTGCTGTCTTTGAAGAATAAAAGGAAGTTAAACATTCTTTTTTTCATTTTCTTTTTTTTCTTGTTAAAAGTTTTCTTTCAAATCAAATGAAGATGTATTTTTATGTCAGTTGGTATTAAAATAATTTCAAAAAAGAAAAAAATATTTTTGTTGATTATATTTACCAGAATGATTTGGATTTGAGATGTAATCTTTCTGCGAAATAGAGTACTCTGTTATAAATATCCTACTAGTACAGGGGGATTAGATTTAGTCAGCCACATCTTCCAGCTTCAGTGACAAAAAAAGTTATCACCACTTTTTCCATAGGAAAGGGAAGCTATCACAGATTATTTTAGTGAGGTGGATTCCACTGTGTTCTGTTGTGCACCTTTGCTCTGTGTTAAGCTTTAGTTAGCTGTTCCCGAGCCAAAGGACTAAAGGCAGCACATTGGCCCATCCACCTGGGCTGCTAGTGGTGACAAATGAGAAAGACAGACCACAGCTGGGCACAGGCTGTTTTGTTTAAACTTCCTGATTTTTTTTCCGTTCTTGATATTTAAGACAATTAAAAGTGTTAGTATTCAACTCTACCACACCATTAAAAAAATGCATTTTCCCAAACCAGAAAAATACTGCAATATATTTGTAAACTTAGGTAATTTTTTATTCAGCTGCAAATGGTATTGCATTTTAAATAGGGATAAAACTGCTACATCTCTGTTTGAGATAACCTGCCATACCAATTCTATCTCATACCTTACTGATTTTTCTAAAGAAATACAAACATGAGGTAAGACTTGATGAGTCACTGTCTGGGTTACTATATTTGATGTTCCATCCCATCCGTTCCTCCAAAGAGGAAAGAAGGTAAACATGGTAATTGATGTCTCAGTAAGAAATAAATCTCTGTATGCAATTTTTCAGTTAGTTTTCAGAAGCGAGGTGCTATTCTGTATAAATATATGTGTTCTGAAGTACATATGAAGTATTTAAGTATATATATGTCAATATTTTTCTTAAACACATTTCATCGAACCTTTATCAGTCGTTACAGATTTTTTTACAAGATTGCTTTTGAGCATTGGTACTTTCACCAGTCTTCATGTCATACCAGTTTCTTTTCCTTCCTCTTAGTGTTACAATGCAAGTTGTATAAATTGGACAATATCCACATAGAAATGTTTTTGTTTAGAAACCGTTAAGATTAATAACAAGCTGTGGTGTATTGGGACTTTCTTGAGAAGGAAACTTCTTGGGTTACCAGAGTGAATGATGCTGTTCATTTGTCCTCTACGCTCTGGTTGGATGGCAAAGCAGGCTGTTAAAATGATCCAAGTGAGTGCAGAAGATACTACCTAAATAAATGCTTGAACTGAACTTTGACATAGGATCACCCAGAATCCCAGAAAGTATATGTTTTTAAACAGTGTGTTCTGTTGTCTAAAAGTAATTTTTTTTCTTTTTTTTTCCAGGAAGCTGAGAAACTTGCAATTTTCTTATTTTTTAGAGAAAACCAGGATTCACATCTTTCACAGGGAGATATCATCTATAGAGAAAATAGGGCATCACAAGAAAATTATTCTTATGCACATACAAAGTATGCATTATGTACAGTCTTAGTCAAGGGGCTCCTAATATTTATTAAAACATGTACATATTATAAAAACCTCAGAGTTCAATTATTAAATTTATAGTAATAACACAAAATTCAAACAAAGTAATATGTTTTCGAGAGCACACTTTACCTCCAAAACAATTATTTATTGTGTGATTTCCACAGAGCAGGCCTCAATAATAAATCATTTTTAATTTTCTCATTAAAAAAGTGGGGGATTTTGCTTGTCCTTTATTGCTTTTGGTTTTGTGTCATTTTAATTTTGTTATTTGTACAATTTCATATCTGCATCCAGGCATTTAAACTCTGTGGAATTATAACAGCCATACTACCGATTTGTTTGTTTTCCCTTAATGTCACTTACTTGAGCTGTTGTGCTTGCAGGAAAAAGATCAGACCTCTTTGAAGCTATGTTGTTATTGGTTCAGGAGATTTTATTATTTCTACCATATGATGGAATTTTAATACTTTAATAATAATAATAATTATTATTATTATTATTATTTTGTGTGATTTGTTATAAATTGTGGTTTTTGCAAGTAAACCATATCATGAAGTTATAATACTATAATAATTTGGAATCAAATGCTCCCTGAGGGGAGAAAATGATCTTTTTTTTCCTTTAAGATCATTAGGATACTAATAGTAAGTCTCCTATTCTTTCTCTTATTTACATATTTATCAAAATTGACTAAAATCATTATGTGAGGCAGCGTGATCTAGAAATAAGAACTTTTCCTGGAGCTGGTTTTTTGTGTGGTTTGGGGAAGGGTGTTCAGAAAAACACCCCAGTTCTTATGACATTTCATTGACAAAACAAAACTCAAAAGTTATTTGACACTGACATGTTCAGTATGGGACTTTTCAAGATAAAAACACTATTTCCATTTTGAAGTGTTTACCTCAATATAAAAGGTATTTCTGAACTGGCACAAGGTAAATTTCAATTTTAAAAATGTTGATGCTTTTAATAAAAATGTTTGGTTTAAGATCTGTTTTAAGGACCTTTTATGGTTTCAAGAACGTTGGTTCTCTCCATATTTCTTAAAAAATGTTCAGAATTTCCTGAAAATTAATTCTTGGTCAGGTTTTACACAGCAATTGTAGAGAGCTGATAATAGTACATTTCCTTTTAAAATCTTATCACCTTTTAATGAATCTGTCCAGAAATCATTCTGAGTTTTAAAAGCAATAATTCTGAACTGAAATTAAAAGGCAAAAATGTGGAAAAGTTATCCAGGAAAAAATGTTTTGAAACTCTCAAGTCTTGATTTAGTGTTGATGCTCCTATTTTTTATATACAATTTAAAATTGGAAAAGCTATGCAGAGGGAAAATTTTATTGTTTCCTAATCTTTTTCTAAATTAAAATCTGTTGGAATTGTTATTTCTGAATTTCATAAATTTTAAACAAAAGAGTATTTCCCTATGGAAAATTTTCTTGATAATTTTGCAACTGGTTATAATCAGTTGCACACTTCCTCTATAAGTACTTCTTAACCTATGTTAGGTTAAAATTCTTTTGCTACTACTACAATTTAAAAAAAATAAATATTTTTTACTCTTTTACAGTTTTGATTGTTCCTTTGGCTTCTCAGTCCCATACTTTAAGTCATTTGTGTTCAAAGATATGTTACTTGCTTTTTTGGTTAGATAGATTACCTAATCTTTTGTTTCCATGAGTGAGCAGAGAACCTTAAACCACTCCCCACCCTGATAAGTTCAGCAGGGCATACATGAATAACAAACTCACAATAAATAGAGGAATATTTGCTGAGCTATCTTGCCTTTGCAAGACAGGCAAATGTTTGTTGAGAACAAAATTTTTCACATTATTTCAGTAGTCTATGCCTCTCTGTTACTGTCTCCATTCACAGTACTAGAAGACAAATAAGGAGGTGATAAAAATATGGTGTGGCTGGTAGGTGACTGTTACCTGATCTTGTGAGCTGACCTAATGCCTGATAACCTCAACTGAATTAAAACACAGAATAAAAACCATAAAAAACTTTTACTTAGTCACTTTTCACGGAGAGGAAGAATGGGCCAATCGTTAGAGCACTAGTCATGAATTTAAGAAAATAGTATTCAATTAAATATGTTACCATTTGTATATGACCTTAGATAAATTACTTAGGTTAAATCTTCAACCGTATTTGGTAGCCAATGTGGAATTCAACTCACTTAAATTTAACTGTCAAAAATGAAAGCATTTAACCTAAGTAGTTGTATCAGATCTCGTTATAGGCAATGAAGTAGAAAGATATGTCCCTCTAGAGCAAATGTCATCCCACTTATCTTTTTCTGCCTTAGAGAGAACCTATATAATTAGCTTAAACTAAATGATTTGCTCTTATAACTTTATCCAAAATGAACTGATGATTTCTGAGACTAGGTGCTCTAGTGAGTGGTACTTTTCCTACACCAGCGACAACGTGAGGATAACTGTATTATGTGAGATGAACCAATAAATTGGTAACAGGTGACATGGTTGTCCTAAAAGAAAACGGCATTCTTAACATTCAAGTATGTGAGACACCTACAGCATTCTGAAACTGGGTAAGTGATATGTCACTTAAAATACACAAAGTCTCCTTTGAGGACAGACGGTTATGTATGTAACGTGTGTATGGAAATGCATGCATCCACATATACACATCCACACAAGAATGCAAACTAATACGACTAATACATAAGCACAGATTTTCCTCTTGAATACCTTCTACTTTTGACTTCATCTTTGCCACTGGAAAAGAAAGACATCACAGTATGCTTTTCCTTAAGGATATAGCAAAAGACTCTGAATGTTGAGTCTAAACATGTGCTTCAACACAAATATGTTAGATATTCAGCATGGGCACAACAGAAGTCAGGGGAAAAGGAAGAATGGGGCTTACGAGTTTTATATAACATAATGTGGCATTTGACAAATGATATGTTGAGTACTTAATTATGCAAATAGAAACTCTGCAAGAATATGATCACAAGATTCCCCAGAGTGTACATTAGAAAATTAATAAAAGGACAATTAGAAATGCAATATATATACAGCTTACTATCAGAAATGGATCTCTTTTCTCAATCATTTAATCACATTTTGTGTTTTACATTCCATAAGATTAATTTTATGAACATATTTCAAGTTAGTATTATTTCATTATTGATCTGCAAGTCCTACTTTTGTATTGACATTGCAGTTCCCCCTTTGTATTCTGTTTTTTTGGTTTGTTTGTTTGTTTGCTTGCTTCATAAGTAATTTTGGTTCACTCTCTTCAGCCTAATTAGACATGGCAGAAAAATTAAAACTATAACAGAAAAACAATCTGTCTTAGTTTTTATTATAAAACATTTTAGATTATTAAAAATCAGTACTTTGAACTCCATTTGATTTTGGCAAGTAGGCTTTTTTCATCTTTTATTTGAGCATGCACATATGCAAAATGTGTGTCTTGCAAAAAGATCACCAATGCCTTATCTGAATAAGTGTTTACAACGTAGTGCAAAATATGCACAGCTTTTAGTTTCACTGGGAATGGGATTCTCATCTCTGAAAGTCCCTTAGTGAAAGTCTGAAAACATGCCTATGAGAGCCAATTTCTTTATTTCCTTCATTTCTTCATCTATTCAGTGGGGAAAGTACCACTCAAATTGAGGCAAGGATCTCTGACTGATCCTTTTTAGTAATTTTCAGATTCTCTAGTTGGTCTATCGAGCTGCATATATATCTGATCTGAAACTTAGTTACACCTGTTGCAGCAGTGAAAGGGCACGTCCTTGCCCTTTTCCCTTCAAGTACAAGGAGGATGAAGAGGCAGAGGGTGTTTGATCTAATCAAACAGCAGAATGAGATACAGATTATAGACTTCCCAAATGTTAATGCTTAATTCTTAATTTCAGCAGGTGAAAGTGGATAAAAAGAGGAAGTCAAGGATGCATGAGCCTTAAGCAACTTCCAGATGTGTAGTAACCATGTAAATATGGTTTTCCTTTTGCTCTTGGCAGGCTATGACAGGTCCAAGGGGGTGGCTGGGCTGCCCTTGGCCTGAGTGGGGCTGAGCTGGGTTTACCAGGCGCCCCGTGGGCAAGTGCCCATTGCCCAGCCTGTCTGAGCTCCGGCTCTGTGAGTGCCGCCGGGGAAGGGACTGAGAGCCCCAGGCAGTCCCTACCAGACAAACGGCCCCTGGGTGATATTGGGGGGCTGCAGGGCAGCTTTCACCCCTTCCCTGGGAGCAGGGGGAACGAAGAAGGCTGGGGTGAGAAAATGTGTAAAAACATCCCCAAGCAGACCTATGACTGAGGAGAAATACTCTCCCTCCCCCACTGAATATCACACTCCTCCTGGGAAAGATAGAAGGATGCTGAACACCAGTGCCTTGCTCTTCTTCTTCAGGAAGACTGAAACTGTCAACGGAAAGTGTCCAAGAGGTGTGTTGGAAGGCTGAGCGTAAGGCTAGTGAAAATAGGTAGATAATAGGAGGGCTTTTTCTGTAAAAATTTTATAACAATCTATAACTCAACTGTCAATTAGATTTTTTTTCTGATTTAATTAGGTAATTTTGACTATAAGACTATTAAAACATCAGTTGGACTGACATGGGTCTCTGGCATACTCTCATTTTTCCCTAGCAAGACCTTGAGTAAGATAACATTTAAATGCAAGTTTGCAAGCAAGTTCTTTTGCCAAACAGTGCAACATTGGTTGCACTTCTTATTACTTCTCTTTCTGCTTTTATTCAGCACTTTACTGTTGGCAGAAAATGCACATTTTTGTAGTAAAATCAAAATTAAACAGCATCCCAGTGTCACAAACTCAAGGTATAGCTCTAAAAAGTATGCATGAAATAGCTGGGTTTTCCTATGTTCGTGCTCACTTTGCAACAAAAATCAAAGCAAGTTAAGCACACATCACACGTTAAAATATACTGCTGTGCGCACCCTCCAAATGCTGCATTCAGACACCAGTGCAATGAAGCTAGTTATTACCCATGTATTGATATAATTTTCTTAATAACAAGATAGTATATTGACTATAAATAAGACATTAATATTTCATCTAACAAAAAATTTTACTCAATTTCCAAGTTCAAAAGTTCACAAAAAAAAATTGATTTTCAGTGCTGAGTCCTGCAGGTCCTGGAATTAAAATACATTTGTTTTTTAGTGTCTTTGAATTCAACACATATTAAAATGTCTATAAAATTAATGCTACTTGCAATCATAGTATATCTGGTGAGTTTCACTGTAAATAATTCAACCACAGTTTGTTGAAGTACAGAAGACAGATTTGGACCATCCCTCATCTTAATAGCCTCTGCAGACATAAGAAAAGTTCAAATGTTTTGGTTTTAGTTAAATGGTATACTAGATGTGAAGGGTCTAGAGCATAAGCCTTATGAGGAGTGGTTGAGGGAACTGGGCATGCTTAGTCTGGAGAAAAGGAGACTGAGGGGACACCTTATCGCTCTCTACAACTACCTGAAAGGAGGTTGTAGCGAGGTGGGGGTCGGCCTCTTTTCCCAAGTAAGAAGTGATAGGATGAGAGGAAATGGCCTCAAGTTGCACCAGGGGAGGTTTAGATTGGATATTAGGAAAAATTTCTGCACCAAAAGGGTTGTCAAGCATTGGAACAGGCTGCCCAGGGAAGTGGTTGAGTCGTCATTCCTGGAGGTATTTAAAAGACGTGTAGATGTGGCGCTTAGGGACATCGTTTAGTGGTGGACTTGGCAGTGTTAGGTTAGTGGTTGGACTCAATGATCTTAAAGGTCCTTTCCAACCTAAATGATCTTATGATTCTATGTGTTGGGGTTTTTTCCCCCAGTATTTCAAGTACTGAATATTTTGAATTATAAGAAAATAACATCCAAAGATTGCAATACTTCAGGTAATACTTTCAAAGAAATAGGATTTCAAGAAGTACTGTAAAATGCTTGCTGGCCTAAGTCCTTTTCCAAGTTCACCTGTAATTCTTATGGTTGCTATTTATTATTCCCTTCCTTGGAGATCTAAGTACTCATTAACTTGGTGATCGAAGCAGTGAAGTTTTAGAATATGTCATTAAAAATTAAAAAGAAATTTCTTTATTTTTGACATATGCTGTTTCAGTTGATAGAACTGCAAGGTTTTTTATCGTTGTTAGATAAAATCCAGTTATTAAACAACAGGCTTTGGTTCAGTGACTAAAATAGTCTCTTTTTTATCTTTTACTTGTTAGTGTGTCTATTATTATAACTCATGCTGGGTTAATGAGTGTCACATCAACAGGCTCAAGATGATGTACTGAAAAAACTTTGAGATTGCTTTGAATTTAACTCCATAGGAAAACCACAAAAGATTTATAGTTGCAGTTTTTTACAGAGATTGCAACCAGTTTTTTATTGCATTATTATTTATGTAGGACTGTATGCATATAGACAGTATATTTCCTGTACCAGTGTGACTGACCAACACGCCCCCATGATGGAAGAAGGCTCAGAGAAGGGCACAAGTGATGTGCTGGTGAAGTTCAGGGGAGAATACAGGGAGTGGCCACAGCTTCTGTAAAGCTGAACTTATCTCAGCCCAAAGGGAACAAGGGAGTGTCTGTAACAGTTGAGTGGATCAATTGGTTCTATAAACAGCCTTCCCTGGTTAATCAAAAAGGTCTAAATATCTTCTTGAGCTAGAGACCAGCTGATCACTCTTCTTCATTCTATGACAGAGTTAAAGTGTTATCTTTCAAGATCACTAGGTTAGCATGCTTTAAACTACAGAGGGTGAGTAAATTGTCAGGAATGCTAAAGGGAACAAAGAAATAGACTAAGTTTTGTTCCCAAATATTCCACTATCTTGACATGTGTTTATGAGCAAATTTATTTTTATCTCAGTTTTCACCAGACAAAATTTCCCATTTTGGAAAGTTCTTCGAATTCCTGAGTCAGCTGATGAAACATATTTCTGTCTCTGTTATTTGATTTAGCTGTCTATATCTTGAGGTGAAAAGTAGATGCAATCTGGGTCATAGAGACCTGCAATGCCCCACCATGTGAGTGGTGCTGCACAGCCCTGTAAAGAGGCAAAGAGGATACAATCCTGCCCCCCCAAAGAAATTTCTGTGTTGTCTTACGTCTCACACTTGAATTATATATGCTTCATGCTAGACAGGGTGTTGTCACTTGGTTTATTTATTCATTTTTAAAGTTTATCAGGAAAGTGTCCTGGTCGCTAAAAAGAGTCTTTGGGCAATGCTGTAATCAAAATAAAAGAGCTATTTTATGTGTCCAACATTGTTATTAATTAATTTCAAGATACACAGTTCTTTGTGATTATCAAAGGGGTTTAGAGTGTCAGCTTTACATATGTGATTAAATTGGCAGTTATACGTTAATGACTCTAAGTTCCTTTTTTGCTTTCTCTTCATGTAATTTACTTTAATGTGACTCTGCCTTCAGTCATGCATTATCTGTTGTGGTGGTGTTTTTAGAAACCCTTTTTCTTGCAAGAACTAGAGAAAAGAAATTTGCATAATGACCTACTAACAGTAGGTAGGAGAATACCTGTAAATAGATGAATGTTTGAAAGCTTCTGAGCTAGTTAGAGCCATCCTGAGAGCCCACCTGCCTCTTCTGCGTTCACCCTTTGTCAGTCCAGACAAAGTCTGAAGTCCAGAAAGCACCTATCTTCTTAACTATAGGAGCAGTCTCAACTAGTCAACTGCTTTACACATTCTTCTGTTGTCTGGATCATTGAATTATTTGATCTGTTGGGGCTTCATTTTTTGCTTAAGTGTGTCCGGTAAATCTGTTAGAATCTCACTTAATAATATTATTTAATGATTCTCTTTTTAAGCTTGCTAGATGGTCTCTACTTCCCACGCAGCCTATTATTCCTCATTGTTGTCCTCGTTGCAAGGAGAAAATGAGAACACGGGGAAAGGGAGAAATTAAAAAATCATGGTCTTGAAACTTGACAGAGACACTCTGGAATGGTACCAATCAGTCAGGGTAACATTTGTAAATGGTCAGCACTTGCAAAGGCTTGGCACACACCAGAACTAATTACTTCATTGCAAAAAAACCCCGCCACCCCAAAACCAACCAACCAACCAACAAAAAAAAAAAAAAAAACAAAGAAAAAAACCAAAAAACCCCCAAAAAACAAATGTTGCTTTCTTTTCCGAACAGTTCCTTAGAATGTTAATGTCATTTAAAAGTACCTATGATTTTTATAGCTCATCATGACAGAGGACAAACCCATGAAACTTAAATTTCTCCAGATTCAATTATTATGTTTCTCTTTGGATGAAAGAATGCCTTATCTTCCCTTTCAGCACCTCCAAGTGTATCTGATTCCTAAGGTTGGTTTTGGAACCATGTATCTGTATGCAATGATGGGTATACAAAAATTGACTTTCATAGCAGCTGAAGAGATGAATGTTAGCAGCAGGTCAGAAAAGGCCAATACAACAAGACCACTGAGAAGAGAACTTGTCCCTTCAGGTTCACAGTTGTTTTACAATGGCTGAGCATAGATGGTCTTAAATCAATTACTTTTCCATTACCTTGCTATGTATTTTTGTATTTAGATTATTTTTCTTCAATTATTATTAGCTAGTGAAAGAATAATTTCCTCCTCTATTAAAGAAATACAATCATAACCTGACAACATATTAAGACTTATTAAAGAATATTTTTCTTTGACAAATTTAGCCTTGGCAATTAAATAAATACTTCTTGTACTAGAGGAGGAAAAAAAAAGTAAGCGTGGTGTACTTCAGGGAGATAAAATAGTTCTCTTACAGTGAGCAAAATCAATGGGTAGAGGATGATCTGAAGACTGCTTTCATAAAAGCTTGGAGTCTGTTGATATATATTATTCTTTAAAGGATGTCTTTACTGTTTAGAATGTTCCACACATCGTGTAAATTCACTTAGTCTCTAGACAAACAATACTTAGGATTTTCAGGTGGAATATAGGTAATTATTCACTTTTCCTGCAAAATAAAGTGTTTCCTACCCTCCGTAGTGTGGTCAGATCATCTTTCAGCTGAGCACCAGAAATAGATACAATACTGGATATTTTAATCTCGTCTCCTTATCTAGTGTCAAATCTGGTTAGATAGGTCCACTTTAAACAGTTTTCCTTTTGTTCTGTATTGCCTTACTTATCTATAAGCATGTAAGGTCTTCTATGCCACCTTACTTAATATCTTGGAATATTTGTTTGACTATGGAAACTGCAGTAAATTTTTACTTTAAGTTAATAAATTTTTCATTTTAGCAATATGGAAGACAGAGACCAAGTGTAAGTTTGTATTCCACCTGTATAACTTGGAATTGTTGCTAAATGTGTGAAAGAATGCACACAAAAAAGAGCAAAGAAAATAAATCTTAAGTACTGATGTTGCACTGACTGAAAAGATTTTAAGGGCTGCTTTTGAGGTAAATCAACAGCAACTTCCCCACCTTAGAATTATTGTTAACTTTTAGTACTTAAGTGGTGTTTCCTATTAATCACATTTTAAAAGATTAATCATTATTAGCTTTTAAATATCTTTCACCTTTAGGTATAGGACAGGCCAAACAGTTTTGGTGATAATAAACAATTCTGTTGAGCTATTAGTCATGTCTGAGTTTAATTTTAGAGTATTACTTGTTTACTGTAGTTATATTTTTATGCTTGGGAAAAATTGGTTTTCTTTTTAGGCTCTATCTTTCTTTAGATAGATGTGTACACATATCTAGTGAGAAGCAGCAGAGGCTGTAAATGCACTGCCATGCAGACATTTTAATATATGTGGTACAAGATCTATTGATAGCTTTTGTCTTATCCTGGTAAAAGCAAATTAGTATTTCTTGTTTCCAAATTTCTTACTTGTGGCTTCTGACTTTTTTAAAAAAATTAATGAATTTTCTCTGACTTCAATTAGGATAATCAAATATTGTTTAATATGATCCTACAGATAGCAAATCAACTATATGGTATATGGATGAACTGTTCTCCTATGCTTTACGTAACATTATGAAATGGTTTTCTGTTTGTAACTGTCTTAATCAGATCAAGATCAGTGCTTTTATTACTGCAAGGATGCATTGATGAAAACACTAAAGAAAACTTAGCACAGATCTCTGTTGGTTTGATCGCCTGGTAGAAATATCCATAATTCACATTGGTGTGTATCATGAAAAGTTAATGACTAGAGTATGTTTCATCTGTTCTTGAAATGTTATTAAATAATATGCTTGCATAAAAAAATGAGTTTTAGAATAATCCTCTGATATTTTGGTTTTCATGAATGATTTGCCAGATTGAATTTGGTGATGTTCCTATTAAACAACATGATCTTGCAGTTCTATTGGTGCATTCTGCTGAAATCGCTGGAATTGTACTAAAATAAAAACAACAACAAATTGTGTCCATAGTTGTAATGTGATAATCTTACAGTCAAATAGTGTGTTTATTATCTTCCTGCTTACATTTATAATACATCAATACTGAAGACTAGGCTTACTCAAAATGGTTTAGGGATGGTCGCTGCTTTGTTCAGATATCAGATACTTAGAAAATAATGCTTAGTTTCTTCAAAAATTGTAAAATTTTTGATAAATGCGTTAGAATAGTGGAAAGATCCTGAAGAGGAAGATAGCTTGATGAATCCCTGTAAATATATATGTACAAAAATACAAGATGTTGATATCTGTGTTGTTTGTAAATTATGCCTCGTGTCCTAGGTAAAGAGCTGTTTAAGTTTTTAACACCCAAACTATTCAGATGTATAGGCACTTGGGAAAACATGTAGATTTTGTGGAAGAAAACAGTGAAGAAAAATTATCCAGGTGTTTTCAATATAGTTTATGATTCTGCCTTTTCTGTTTGTGCTCACTGCTGGCAGCCCACAGAATTTTAAAGTGTCAAAGTAATTAGGAACAAATTTAGCAAGTTTGTTGTGGAAATGACTTTTAGTATTTGGAATCCTTAAATATCTTTCAAATCATTGATGATGAAAAGAGAGTAAAAGAGGAAAAGACAGGGCATATAATGTAATTTAGAGTATTTAAGTCACCTGATACTAAGAAACATATAAATATAAAATTACTTGAAATAAAATGAAAATACAATTTTAAAAGTTGCTTTGAATAATGTTGAAATATTTGGTTCTGCAAAAAATCCTAATATAAATGTTTTGCTGTAGGATGAAGCATTGCTCAGAACACTAAATTTTTCAATTTTATGGGTTTGTTTTGTTTCTAATGAAAATCCAACTTTTCCAAGAGGGGAAAAAACCCTTTTATTCCTGGCCAGATATATCTTCTGTATACAAAACTGAACATTGTGACACTTATTGGTAATACAAGTTAACCATATATTATAAGAAGTCACACAAAGGACAATGTACTTTCTTCTATTACTTGGGTTTGGGTTTTTTTTCTATTTTAATTAAGTGTCGCTGATGTCTTTGAAAGGAAATACCTCGCTGGTTGAGATTAAGTCAGGCAAAACAAGAAAAAACAAAATTATTTGCAAAATAAAAATTGAAATTCAATTATTTCATAGGGCTTTATATATTTAAACTTGTATTTCCTTGGATTGTGTGGCAATTGTTTTTAATGCCAGTCTGTGAACAGTTTTGAAAGGTGCTGTTTTCAGCATCTTTTGAAAGTACCAGAGAACAGCAGCCTCCTTGCTCCTTCTCCTTCAACATTCGTTTACTGTCTCTATCTCAACATAGATTCAGTTCTTCTGTCATCCTCAGCAATAGGTAAAGTTATTTTAGGCTCTATCTGTCAGTTGGGGACTCACAAGGCAAGCAGGGTAGTCTAGGCTTTCTTTTTTAAGTGATTCCTAGTTTAAGTGTGGACTTTATGCTTCCTGACCTATTTTTGCAAATACTTGCTTCTGAGTTAATGTTCAAATGTTAATTTTTATATCCTGTGAATTATTCCTACAGGTAATATTTTAATGCAATAAATGCTTTTGATAATGGAATTTGTCTGTGAATGTCTATGTCAATACGACCTTATGGTGGGTTGACCCTGGCTGGATGCCAGGTGCTCACCAAAGCCACTCTATCACTTCACTCCTCAGCTTGACAGGGGAGAGAAAACATAATGAAAGGCTTGTGGGTCGAGATAAGGACAGGGAGAGATCACTCAGCAGTTACCATCACAGGCAAAACAGACTCAACTTGGGGAAATTAACTGAATTTATTACCAATCAAATCAGAGTAGGATAATGAGAAATGAAACGAAATCTGAAAAACGCCTTCCCCCCACACCTCCCTTCTTCCTGAGCTCAACTTCACTCCTGATTTTCTCTACCTCCTCCCCCATAGCAGCACAGGGGGACAGGGAATGGGGGTTGCAGCCAGTTCATCACACGTTGTCTTTGCTGCTCCTTCCTCCTCAGCAGGGGAGAGCTACTCACACTCTTCCTCTGCTCCAGCGTGGGGTCCCTCCCACGGGAGACAGTCCTCCATGAACTTCTCCAACGTGGGTCCTTCCCACGGGCTGCAGTTCTTCCAGAACTGCTCCAGCGTGGGTCCCTTCCATGGGGTGCAGTCCTTCAGGAACAGACTGCTTCAGCATGGGTCCCCCGTGGGGTCACAGCTCCTGCCAGCAAACCTGCTCCAGCATGGGCTCCTCTCTCCACTGGTCCACAGGTCCTGCCAGGAGCCTGCTCCAGCACGGGCTTCCCATGGGGCCACAGCCTCCTTTGGGCATCCACCTGCTCCAGCATGGGGTCCTCCATGGGCTGCAGGTGGATATCTGCTCCACCATGGACCTCCGTGGGCTGCAGGGGGACAGCCTGCCTCACCATGGTCTTCACCACAGACTGTAGGGAAATCTCTCCTCCAGTGCCTTTTTCCCCGTTTTTAAATATGTTATCACAGAGGTGCTACCACCTTCACTGATTGGCTCAGCCTTGGCCAGCAGCGGGTCCGTCTTGGAGCCTGCTGGCATTGGCTCTATTGGACATAGGGGAAGCTTCTAGCAGCTTCTCACAGAAGCCACCCCTGTAGCCCTCCTGCTACCAAAACCTTGCCACACAAACCCAATACAGACCATCTAACACTAATAATAGTAGCAGATGGCTCAACCCTAAAAAATAAATTACTTTTGAAGGATGGGTTTGTATACGATTATTTTAAATGCCTAACTTTGAAATTGGCATTGTTCTCTGTTGAGCTCACTTCCATGTGTGTTTTATAATGCTTCTAAAATAGATATTCATAAAGTTTAGTAGTTTTATAAAGATACCTGAATAGGTTGCAGTAATAGCTATATGTTTAGGGTTAAATTAGTTGAAAAAAACCTCAAGTGGAAAGCACTAATTAAAAACAAAAGTAGAAATAAATACTTTTAAATGAAATTATGATTAGTTCATTGGCAAAGAGTAATAATAATAGTGCTATAATTATAAATTCAATGGAGTTTTAATGTGATACAAGTTCCCGTGTGATTCAAAATATCTGTAGTTAGAGCCTGGAGCAGACTTTCACAGCTAGGCCTGATCTTGAGCTTAGCTTTTATCTGAGGCCTCTGCTGATTATCATCTTATTCCAATAGATGTGTGTGTTCTTACAATGAACAGAAAGCTGGACAACGATTTTTTCTCCATTTTGTCATGAAGTTTAGGGAAGCAGGCTTCTCCAAAAAAACAAACAAAAAACCCCCAAAACACAACCCCCACCCCCCAAACAAATAAACGTAAAACCCCATGCTAAAAACACCTGTGGGAAAAAAGGGCAAGGGCTTTGAAGAAATGATGGGAACTACACCACTGTTCATCTGTTGCTGTCTTTGGTCTGTGGTCCTGGAATCTGTGGTCCTTGGGTGCCTTTTTTTCTGACTTACCCAATGTAATGGGTTTTTGAATGACTGCCATGAAGCTTAATCAGGATTACCTCCTATAATTTTCTAATGTTTAGAAGACTTGATTCACTTCTTACTTGCAATTCTATATTTAATAATGGATAGTACATTTTCTTCAGCAAAACACACACACAAAATGCATACCTCTCATTGCAAGTGTCACAGGGGTTTCTAGTCAACATGGGTGGAGAGCTCTGATTCAAGATTTTTATTTCTGATTTCCATGTTTATAGAGGATAGAGACCAGCTATCTTGGGAAATGCTCCATTTTTTCACATCTCAGCTGGAAGAGATACTTTTTTGGGGGAGTATTTTTGCCAGTGGAAACTCTTGTGGTGACTCATATAGAGATCTTACTATTGGGATGATTCAGAGTCTTGACAACTGTGAAGCAACATACAAAAGATATCCCCAATATTTCCTCAACCATGGAAGGCACAGACTCTGACAAAGGGAAAAAAATTCTGACTGTGAAGTCCATTGCTCAGGTGAAAGAAAGAGGAAAAATACGATGTTTTTCCCATTACTTAATGGTACAATGTACAGATATTTTGTGTATTGACAACTTTTAAATACTTAGAAGAATGACTGTTTCTTAAAAGAAAAGCCTGCCATGTGTAAATAGGTTCTTTAATTTTCCATACAGTAGAAGGTATTTTCCTACCAGTCCTTCTGTGTGGGAGCAGGAACAACAACTGTAGAAGATGAGCATGAAGTAATACAGTGGTTCTTCTCTGCACAATATCTTCTGCAGGTTAAGTTGACAAATGCTACTGCCACTGCCAACACTGATAACAGATTCAATACACTGCACCACTAAATTAAAATAAATGCTACACTTTTTCAGTCAGTATAGTGAGGTAGTGAGACTGAGATGCAGAGTCATGACTTACTCTACACCTTTTACTATTGCAGTTCACCTTCCCTCTGTCCTTCAGAAATAACAAACAAAAAGTACTCTTTGAATAGGATATTTGCTCAGTTATTATTCTGCACAGACAAAAATCCCAACAGTTCGAAATGCAGAAAATCATTGCTAAATTATCATGTAAAGTAGATTTTTTTTTTCCTGAGAGATGTAACAGGGTTTAAAAGATAAGAGTTGGATAACCATCTTGGTTTCCTTGCCTGTTTTTACAGCCTATATTCCAAGACCATCAAAATTTCATTAGCAATTTGAAATTATTTAAAATTAAATTAAAAACAACATGAATAATTATATTGTGCACACTGTTCTAATTACTAAAGTTCTGATAGGGGGTAAATCAATTGACTCTTTATTTCAACATTATTCAAAGTTACATTTTTCACTAAATTAGCACCAGAAGGGGATTATGCCTATAATAATTGGTGTCACTGCAGCTGGCAGGAAACTGGCTGGTTTGAGAGTTAGGTGGAAGGTTGTGAACTTCTTGGCTAATTTCCTCCCTGCTATTCATTTTATAAAAGAGTGGGAGGAAAGAACGATGGAAAATATTCTCTTCACTCTAATGTCCATCGGTGTCAAAGTCTTGAGCCCATAATGAGGAGGTAATGTAAGCCACTAAGTTCCCAGGCAGGGTACAAAAATTACTTCCTGGCGTTATCATCAAAACTTCTTTATTAGCATTAGTGTTGTTATTGTATGATATTAAAAAAATCAAACAAAAATATCATAGAGGCAGCACACAAACAAAGAAACGCAAGGAAAAAGAGAATAAAATGTTTATTAGCTTTCTTCTCTTCTTGCTGCATTTTCACGTTTATTGTAACCTGACAGCAGAGACCAACGTGCCTTTCTGATGTCTGTCAGACCATCACATAGGTGTCACCAGTTCAGCAAAAGGTGGATATATAAAGTCCTGTAGATATACAGTGTGTTGTATGACACATAGCCCATAATCATGCATCTTCATTGTGCAATAACGGATTTTGACAAATTATTGCCTTGAAGGAAGACATAGTAGTAGGATGAGGATTGAGGGCAGATTAGACAGCATTGGTCTCATATTTGATCATGAGCGCATGCTAGCATTAAATATCTACTGTATTTTCTTTCCCATGCAAACATAGTTTAATTACAACAAAACATTATTTCCAAGTAATAAATGGTGCAAGGTAAACAGCCATCTAAACATCTGATAACAATATCTGCAGACAGTTGGTCAGAATTTCCAGCTCAGATAGGACATGCTGAACTGTTTTCTTTTGTTTTGGTTTGGTTTGTTTTTTCCCCCAGCATTCTCAGGGCAGTGAGCAACTGTTTTCCTTTTAAAGTATTATACATTGGAAAAAACCACCAAAGCCTTCATTTTTAGAACATGAATGTTTTCATTAAGAGCTTTAAAAAACCCCACATTTTTATAAAAATTTCTTTTATTCTGTAAGTCAATTTTTGTGTGACACACACCAAGATGTTTGTCAGTTGTAAAAGAAGAGAGTGGTGCATAAATTCCATGCACTGAATTTAAGGTGTCTTCACAACCATCATAAGCTCATATCCATTTTAGAAGTACTGCCAAGGAAGAACACCTGATGCTATCTAGCAAGCATGCTTCGTATCACTACTGATTAGGATTATCCCATGTACTTCTCCCCAAACCCATAACAATGTGTGAAGAGAGCATTTCTCCTTAGTAAAAGGCAAATGGGCATGAAACAAGTCTTAAATGTTGCCTGTTTTCCTGATTTTTACTATTTCCAATTTATTGTTCTGAAATAGGTTCAAAAATAAATAGAAAGACTGCTTCTATTTGTCTTTTCAACAAAGTTTCTAGGTTTTGGATAACAGTAGGAATGATAACTGTATCAAGGCAGACATCAGTGGAAATGTTGTGTTTAAAGGCATGCTTTTCTGCTCTTTTGTTTTACTATTTGCTTTACTTTACTGACCTTGTCTCTTGAGAAAATGGATGTATTGCAGCTGTTACTTACATCCACGTGGGGTCAGACTTCTACATCTGTCACGAATAGTTAATACTGTATAATTTAAAGGGTAGCTATCTGCTCTTCTAGGCTGTCATGCATTGCACATAACTCTAAGTAGGTCAAGTTGAATTTTGCCAAAAATCAGAAAAATAATAACACTGTTGTAATAACACAATTAGTGAAGCAGACTTGATTTACTTCTCTAAGTCAAAAACTTCAAAACCCAGTCAGGAATATATTCAGCTATACTTAGAATAAGCAAAATAATCAAGACAGGGATGTACATACACAGATCAACATAGTTGTCCTCATCATTACAAAATTAAGAACAGCTCAGACATCTAGTTCTGTATCTTTTTTCTGATGGTGGCCTATAATAGATGCTTAGGTAAAGAATAACAGAATGAAGTAATTACAGCATGATCCCTTCCCTGGCAGTCTTCTGGTTCTGCTAATTTTCAGCATATCATTTCTTGAGATAGAAGTTTTATTCACATATGTCTTCTGTGAATTTTTATTACTTTTAAATCAGTTTGTAGGTTCCCTATCCAAAGTAGCCTGTTATAAGAAGTTCAAACTTATTATACATTGTGTGGCAAAAAACCAAACTCCCCTTGACTGTCTCTTAATTATATGTAATATCCTCTAGCTTTTCTATTATAAATAATGATAAAGAATGATTTTCTATTAATATTTTCCTGCAACTTAATTTCTGTCACGGACCCTTCCAGTTACCTGGGTTTAAAACTGAAAAGTCCTGGTCTCTTTAACATAACACCGTAAGGAATCTAATAATTTTTTCATGCTCTTCATTGCACTTTTTCAGTTCCACAATATCTTTTAGAGATGAGGATGATAGATACACTCTGCAGTTTTCAAGACAATAAGCTACAATTTCTAAGATGATTATGCTTTTAATGTTGTTCTTTATTCCTCACTTCCTAGCATTTCTAGTTATCTTTTTCATCATTTGTACAAATTGAGAAAGAATAATCTTCAGAGATTTTTTTTTTTTGTTTAACTGTGTTATTTAACTGAGTGGGGGAGGGTGCGTTTTTTTTTTTTTTTAAGGATTGTCCCTTTTGTTGTTGCTGCAATTCTGTTCTGGTTTTATTTTTCCCTCAGGAAATGGAGAACAGTTCCGTATTCAGCATCACTACTTTATTTGCATCCCATTTATCTTTAATGCAATAAATCAATGACTTTTAGTCATTTTAATAATTTTTTATGAAAAATAAGTTCATTTTCCTTGATTTTGAATTCTGAATTCTTGTTTGTATATAAGATTTATTTTATTATTTTCAATTAGTATTTCTATTGGTGGTTGAAGTTTTGGATTGGCAATGAGTCCAGCCAGAAGAATGTACATTTTTTGCATATTCCAGAGTTCGCCTGCTTCCATGAAAATGGTGCATAAAAATCAAGCTGGCTTTATGGAAAACTCACTAAGGTTCATCATAGCTTGATGCATTTTTCATCTGTTGTTTTTGTCTTTTAGGAAATAAGCCAAACTCTTCAAGATCAGCATGACATATAATCACATAAAAACAGCAGAGGAAAAAAAAAATATCTAGCATATTACCTTGCCACAAAGAGGGATTAATTCAGTATATGCTCTGTCTTTCAGATATTCATTTAGCCTGTTCTTAATACCGTTACACTGATGTAACTCCAAAACCTCCCAAGTTGTCTTCTCCACTCCACTCCAGCCTTCTCTTCTTCTAACCTCAAAAATTTTAACCTTTAGGTTGTGGCTTCTTTTCTGCAGACTTCAGACCACTCTTGTTGACCTGTGGACTTTGACTACTGCCAAAATTGATTGTTGTTCAGCTTACCTCTGTGCCAAACAGAACAGAACATAACTATGGGAGTGTCAATCTGCTCGAGGGAAGGAAGGCTCTGCAGAGGGATCTGGATAGGCTGGATCGATGGGCCGAGGCCAACTGTATGAGGTTCAACAAGGCCAAGTGCCGGGTCCTGCACTTTGGTCACAACAACCCCATGCAACGCTATAGGCTTGGGGAAGAGTGGCTGGAGAGCTGCCCGGCAGAAAAGGACCTGGGGGTGCTGGTCGACAGCCGGCTGAACATGAGCTGGCAGTGTGCCCAGGTGGCCAAGAAAGCCAACAGCATCCTGGGTTGTATCAGGAATAGTGTGACCAGCAGGACTACGGAAGTGATCATGCCCCTGTACTCAGCACTGGTGAGGCCGCACCTCGAGTACTGTGTTCAGTTTTGGGCCCCTCACTACAAGAAAGACATTGAGGTGCTGGAGCGTGTCCAGAGAAGGGCAACGAGGCTGGTGAAGGGACTAGAAAACAAGTCTTATGAGGAGCGGCTGAGAGAACTGGGGTTGTTTAGTCTGGAGAAGAGGAGGCTGAGGGGAGACCTTATCGCTCTCTACAACTACCTGAAGGGAGGTTGTAGGGAAGCGGGTGCTGGACTCTTCTCCCACGAAACTAGCGATAGGACGAGAGGAAATGGCTTCAAGTTGCGTCAGGGGAGGTTTAGATTGGACATTAGGAAGAATTTCTTTACTGAAAGAGTGGTTAGGCATTGGAACAGGCTGCCCAGAGAGGTGGTGGAGTCGTCTACCCTGGAGGCGTTCAAAAAAGGTGTAGACGTGGCACTCCAGGGTCTAGTTTAGGAGTCATGGTGGTGTTAGTTGATGGTTGGACTTGATGATCTTAGAGGTCTTTTCCAACCCAATGATTCTATGATTCTATGATTCTATGTTCCTTCCACATCATATTCCATTACTTGCTCATCAGTAGGACTGTGTTCACCCAACACTATGGCACTGTTGTGATTTCCAAGAAGCCTGGACAATTTTCTGAAGGCGTTTAACCCATCAAAACCCATTTAAGAAGCTGATTACTGCTGCCTATGTCCTAATGTAATTCCATACTATTTTCTGACCTATTTTTTTCCAGTTTATAAAAGTAAATTTGAATTTCAGTCCCATTCTCCAAGATATTTGCATCTCCTTGTTTTGTGTTGATCAAAATCAAACCCGTATTTTCCATTAAATTATACTTTCCGTTGTCCAAATTACTGAGGAAAACACTATATATCACTAGAGCCAGGATAGATCCTTGTGGAACCCCACTCAGTATGTTTTGCTAGTGATTCATTGACAGCTGTTTTCTGGTTACAGTTCTCCCACTAGGTTTTTGGCTACCTACCAGATGGGTAAGCTTGAGTATATTTCTCTTACTGCTTATGAGAATGTCATGCAAGACACTATAAAAAGTATACCAAAGGCAAGACAGACTATGTCTATTACTTATCTTCTACCCACAAAGTTGTTATTCTGCTGTGGAAGAATGTGGAAGAAATTTTTTCATGACAAGCCCACCTTGACTAGTACTTTACTTATTGTTATCTCCCAAATATTCATTTGATTGATTATTGATTTCACAGATTTTCTGGCAAGGGGTGTTAAACCTGACTGCTGTTCCCTGTTCTCCTTTGAAAGATGCATATATGCCTTACAGTGTTCTTACATCTCACCCATCACTTACAATTTCTCAAAATTTACTGAGAACTATTCTGAGAATAAACATTGGACCTAGGAAAAGGGGGTTTTATAAGTTCTTAAACAGTTGTAAATTTCTAGCTTCTTTTTTTTTCAGGGAAAAGCCTGAAAATCTGATCTAAGTGCATCTCAAAAACTTAAAAGGCAAAAAGAACAACAAAAAGAAAAAGAAAAGCTTGTCAAGGCCTGTTTATAAGAAGAAATCTCATAAGTTATTTGGCTGTTTCTATGATTATTTTTGGTTTGGTGTTGACAGTGTTAAGTTTACCTTTCCCTTTTCTCCTTACATCATACATTGTCAACTCCCATCCTACCTTATTTGTATTGCTTGAGTTTTAAAGTCTCTTTGTTAAAAACTTTATTTTCAAATAAAGTTCCATCATTTTTTAATGGAAAATGTTAAGTGATAAGCCTGATACTATATTGAAGACAAAAAAATTAAAGGCAAAAAAAGAGATTTATTGGAATACTTTGAATACAATAGAAGAGATTAAAACATCCTTTTGCTTTTTGGACGATATTACTTAATTTTCAGTGTTTGATACTTAATTTTCACAGCTAACCAATGTCACTTCCAGAGTCCATTGAAACAGACTTATTTTAAATTTGTGAGTAAAGCAGGGGAAAAGGGTAGAGACTGTGGATGACTTTGCAAAGAACTGAAAGTATGAAAATATTTCTCTATCTAGTTTTGGCAAGTTGCTTTGACTAAAACTGGAAACCACCACAAAATCAATCTCTTCTTCCCTCCCCCCCAATTTTAAATCTATTACAAATTAAAAGTGAAATTTGGAGTTTTTTCCAAATCAATTCCTCAATAATTAGATTATTTTTCTAACTTAGAGTGGCTAGTTGTCCACTCGTTCAGTGCAGAGTATGTTAATCTGTTTTTACTATAGAGATATTTCAAAATCTTATTACTTTTCAGAATCAAACTTAACAAAATATCAGGTAGTCTTCTTTCTTTTTAAAGATTTTATTTTATGTTTTAATCAGCTAAATCTTGACAATGAATAACTACAGCTTTCAAAGCAAAAAGATAAACAATCAAATCTCATTGGAGACTTGATATATGCAGTATAAAACATTCTTCAAGTAGAATGTTAGGCAAATACAGAATTTCATAATTCTTACCTTGTAAGAATTAAATACAATGACATTTATATTTAGGTTTTCCTTTTTCTTAAAAATTAATTTTTATTCTAGCTCTGGAGTGTCCATTTAAGAAAATTTCAGGAGTAAAAAATTTCATCACTAAAAAAATTCTCAACAGTAAATTAAGATATCTTTGATAGAACCAAGTGTGTAGCTGCTCATCATTTATCTATGAGCTGCCATTAAAAACACTGAAGGAAGTTTTTCTATATATCCAGCATTTACTTCTTTCCAAAAGGTTTTATGTAGTCCACACTCACATAGAATAACAAAAACCCAGCATGAATAACATTTACTTTTAAGTTTACATATTTCAGCTACTTATATACGTTGTGTAAATAACCCTTCCCCACATATTTATACAAATAGTCTATAACTTAAAAATTGCTACTAATGAAGATATAGAGATACAGCCTAGATGAGCAATGGTTACTCATGAAAATAACGGTTCATAGGATGACAATTGTAAATATGTAGATATCCAATTACAATTGACTTTATGGGTTACCATTTACTTTGTAGGGCATTCAGATAGAGACTAATGAAAGGCTTGTTATAGTCAGTTTTTTGTGTATTAGTTGGAAAATGTAAGGTCAACTATCTTTGTTATGAATCTCTTTTAATTTGTTACACACTTTACTTTAATTTCCGTTCTCTCTTTTTCTCACTGTGGACATAATCCTGTCTTTCACTGAATCTCAGTCAGGTCTTCATGTGAATTATTTTTTTCTTCCTAGGTGTATAACTGTAATAATAACTGTGTAATGACTAGAAATTACTAATCTTCACTGAAGATATATCTGGTTTATGAGTCCTAAAGATCAGATTTGTTGAGAAGTATGATGTGCATTAGGATGACTTACTGTTCACTGAATATAAAAGATTGAGGTAGACCAGAACAGAGTATTTATTCTGAGGTATTTGTGCAGTATTTTGTTGCTGGCAGTATAAGAAATTGGAATTATTCAGGAATGTGATTAAAATTGCATTTTGCATTTGTGGGGTTTTTTTTGGTTAAAAGCCTCTTTTTCATCATTATGTGGAAGATTATGAGCACTCAGCATGGGATAGCTAGCTGTTTCATATTCTGGTTTTCTGGTTGGTTTTCTTTCATACTTTTTACGGGTGTTTATGGTGTAAAACTGAAAAGAAAAATGAAAGGAAGCCTTTTTCATTTGCTGGGAAATGAAGCTTTTGCATTTCACTGTAATGGAGAATTGTCAATCAAGATAATGCTGGCAAAGAGCATTTATGGAAGAGAACTGAAACTGTTGACTGCTGAAAAAGTGTCTACTGGAATCATAATACACATATGGCAACAGGTAGCAGGAGGCTGAAGAACAAAGTCATAATCTGTTTTTTCAAGATCAAAATATATACATGTTAATAGTAGAAGAAATTTCCATTGATAAAATGGCACTTTACATTCCCAGTATGAAGCAGTATGGAACCTGCTAAAGAACTGTGAACAGTATTTTCCCATCTGTGTCTCATTAGAATCTAAACCATGAAGATAATACAAGGCCAGTGGTACACTTATTCACAAATACAGTAGTATAAATGTGGGTAGCTGTTCATGTCAATCAACAGAGGTTTTTTTATAGCTTTAGATTATGAAGCAATATTCTTCAAACGTCTTATGAAACGTTTAATTTATTGTCTTTTTAAACATAGATCAGACAATGCATGTTGAAAGATTTCAGGGAAAAAAACCCCACAATATTTTCCTCTGGCCAAAACTATTATTAAAAATAATGCTTTTACAAATTAAAACAGATGAAGTTAAAATACTAGTTACCAACTTCCAAAATCCTTAATTTTATTGATCCATGTAACCAGAAAATCCCATTTAATTCTTTAGATATAGAAGATGATGAAAGCTCAGTAAATTTAACCTCAGCAGATATTTTTGGAAGGTCCAGAAAACAGTTAATGTCAGTACTTCACTCAATTATATTGGAAGAAAATGGTGAGATTTACCTCTAGATACAGGTATCAATTAAGTTAAAGGTATAGTGGTAGACTTGGACTTGGCAGTGTTCAGTTTACAGTTGGACTCGATGATCTCAAGGGTCTTTTCCAACCTACATGATTCTATGATTCTGTAGTGGTTTAATGATTTTGTTATTGTGGTTTTTGTTTGTTTGGTTGGTTTTTTAGTTAAGAAAGGAGGTTGAGAGCTGAGGGTGGGAGTAAGGAAAGGAATTGTGGAAAATACATAATTAGCCATAGAAGTACCCCCTAAAAAGTAAACAAACAGTTTCTGAAGAACAACTCCTAAAGTACGAAGTTTATGAACACTTCAAAAACTGAAAAAATATTTTTTACTTATGTAGGGAATCTATGTTGCTAGTCAATAAATTTGAATGAAAAAGAACCCCCCCGAAAAATAGCTATTACAAAATTATGCAAGTAAAATGATTGTGCAAAATTACAAGCCTGATACTAAGAGGAGATAATCATATGTTAGCTTGCAAATGTGTCTATAAATGCACCTTTGGATCCACAATATTTTATCTACAAATCTCAAGAAAAAGCAAGTTAAAAAAGATTATGAAGTAATGTATAATACTAATTCCAGCATGAAGCAATTATGTTTAAACAGAATCCTTTTAGGTTACTAATAAATTCTATTTTTCTTCTTGAAATTGTTCATGTCAGGCCTGCAGACACATATTTATAGATATTACTAAATCAAATTTTTCACTTATTGCAGAAGTTAAATTGCTATGAATAATAGAGTTTATTAACGCCAATCATACAAATTGTTCTTATTTTTTGATATATTTAGTATTTCTAAGAATCTGTGTATTGGGTTTGTGTGGCAAGGGTTTGGTAGCACGGGGGCTACAGGGGTGGCTTCTGTGAGAAGCTTCTAGAAGCTTCCCCTATGTCCAATAGAGCCAATGCCAGCAGGCTCCAAGACAGACCTGCCACTGGCCAAGGCCAAGCCCATCAGTGATGGTGGTAGCACCTCTGTGAAAACATATTTAAGACGGGGGGGAAATTGCAGCAGAACAACAGCAGCCGGAGAGAGGAGTGAGAATATGTGAGAGAAACAACTCTACAGACACCGAAGTCAGTGAAGGAGGAGAGGGAGGAGGTTGTCCAGGCACTGGAGCCGAGATACCTCTGCAGCCCGTGGTGAAGACCATGGTGAGGCAGGCTGTCCCCCTGCAGCCCACGGAGGTCCATGGTGGAGCAGATATCCACCTGCAGCCCATGGAGGACCCCATGCTGGAGCAGGTGGATGCCCAAAGGAGGCTGTGGCCCCATGGGAAGCCCGTGCTGGAGCAGGCTCCTGGCAGGACCTGTGGACCAGTGGAGAGAGGAGCCCATGCTGGAGCAGGTTTGCTGGCAGGAGCTGTGACCCCACGGGGGACCCATGCTGAAGCAGTCTGTTCCTGAAGGACTGCACCCCATGGAAGGGACCCACGCTGGAGCAGTTCTGGAAGAACTGCAGCCCGTGGGAAGGACCCACGTTGGAGAAGTTCATGGAGGACTGTCTCCCGTGGGAGGGACCCCACGCTGGAGCAGAGGAAGAGTGTGAGTAGCTCTCCCCTGCTGAGGAGGAAGGAGCAGCAAAGACAACGTGTGATGAACTGGCTGCAACCCCCATTCCCTGTCCCCCTGTGCTGCTATGGGGGAGGAGGTAGAGAAAATCAGGAGTGAAGTTGAGCTCAGGAAGAAGGGAGGTGTGGGGGGAAGGCGTTTTTCAGATTTCGTTTCATTTCTCATTATCCTACTCTGATTTGATTGGTAATAAATTCAGTTAATTTCCCCAAGTTGAGTCTGTTTTGCCTGTGATGGTAACTGCTGAGTGATCTCTCCCTGTCCTTATCTCGACCCACAAGCCTTTCATTATGTTTTCTCTCCCCTGTCCAGCTGAGGAGGGGAGTGATAGAGTGGCTTTGGTGAGCACCAGGTGTCCAGCTACCAAATGGAGGGTCAACCCACCACAATCTACAAGTAAATCTTCTGGTAAGCTTGAAGTAAAGTCAATTTATAAGATGGTTCCTATACTGGGTTTTGTGTTGGTTGGGGTTTTTTCCTTTCTTTTTAACCTACATACTATGTAATATAAACTAAGAATCTTTTTAGTGGTACCCATGGTAGGATAAATTTGAAAGAAAAGGTCAGCTACTGAAAGTATTTATTATAAATTAACAAATGTTGAAATAGAGCCTATGCAGCACCAATCACTAACATCAGAGGTATGTGATCGTGCTTCATTTCCATGTAGCTACTTCACATTCTACAATTTTTGGT
Organism: Fregata magnificens; assembly: GCA_013389945.1. Lineage (NCBI taxonomy): Eukaryota > Metazoa > Chordata > Aves > Suliformes > Fregatidae > Fregata > Fregata magnificens. The sequence continues at coordinate 62,231 of WAAD01013135.1, forward strand.
TGAAATGAATCCACAGAATAAGCAGAGCACTATGGATATAGCAAGAGTGTTCTTCCTCGTAAACCTCAAAACTTGTGCCATCTAGATTTTTTAAGTTTAACCACACATATAGCAGGGCAGCTGTTGGAACTTGAATGGAATTTATTAATATTTTAGATATCCTCACTTAGTTGCCATTGGCTGTCCTTCCAGACACTCTATGTATTTGACAATTTTAATTTTTTTTTCCACATACTAAATCTCTTCCTCCACTCACCATCACTCACAGGTTTACATTTACGCACACATGGAAGACATTTCATTTCTTTCCCACCTCTCCCTTCTTGTATCTCTGTTCAATAAACAGATATGATTTTCCACAGCAAATACTTCCTTTCCACTCCATATACATCCTTGTCTTTGTTTTTCTCAAGATTTTCATTAATGTCACCTGTTATTCCCAGACTGGCTCACTATTCCACTGATACTTCCCGGTCTTAAAGAATCTAAAGGATGAATCACAAAAAGTGAAAACAGTTCAGTCAATTTGAAATTTACTTGCAGTAAAGCAGGATGTGTCTTGTTATTGGAAAAGATGTTTTAGCTCACATAACAAGGATAGTAAATTTCATGGGATTATTTAAAAAAAAAAGTGTAGTACTAAAATTCCATCCATTATAACTAGGTCCTTATTTAGGGGAGTGGAATTCTAAATATAATTCACTTTAACATCCCCTGCACAGCAAATAATATAAGTTTGGTACCAAAGAATATGATTCACATCCGATAGGCACATTGACTGAGGTGATATTTAAACTAACCAGCGGGAGACACTGAAGAGAAATACTGCTGTCTTTTTTGTTTTTTAATTCCTTCTCTAAATCACATCCTTAACCTTTCAGTCAGTTATACAAGTTAGTCACAGATATTGGAAACACTATCTTGTAGTTGTTTCAGTAGTAAATTTCAAGTATGCTGTTATTTAGATTCCTTTGTTCTGTTCCGGATAAACACGCACCATCAATCCTGTTCCCCTCTCCCCAAGTTTTAGGGTTACAGTTGATAAGAAAGTTTGTAAAGAATTGATAAAAAGTTGATAAAGATGCTATTTAGGACCTGAAGTACTCTTTGGAATATCTGTTCCAGAGCCTCTCTTTGTATTCTGTAAGAGACATTTATTATGCTAGAGAAGGAAACTGTTGATTATGGTCTTCAATCCAGTGATTTAGGCCGGTCATGGTTTAACCCCAGCTGGCAACTAAGCACCACACAGCCGGTTGCTCACTACCCCCTCAGTGGGATGTGGGAGAGAATAGGAAGAGTAAAAGAGAGAACACTCGTGGGTTGAGATCAAGACAGTTTAACAGGTAAAGCAAAAGCCACACATGCAAGCTGTGCTGGTTTGACCCCAGCTGGAGGCCGGCTGCCGGCGGGCCGCTCGGTCACTGCCCTCCTCAGCAGGGCGGGGGAGAAACCGAGGTGGGGAGAAACCTCCTGGCTCAGGACAAAGGCAGCTTCATAAAACAAGGGCCCCGTGCGGAAACCACAGGGAACGGAGAACACAGACCCCCCTCCCCGCCTCCCACCGGCAGCGACGCCCAGCCCCCGCCCGGGGAGCGGGGCCCCAGCGCCTGCNAGCACACAAGCAAAGCAAAACAAGGAATTCATTCACTACGTCCCATCGGCAGGCAGGTGTTCAGCCATCTCCAGGAAAGCAGGGCTCCATCATGCATAACGGTGACTTGAGAAGACAAACGCCATCACTCCAAATGTCCCGCCCCCTTCCTTCTTCTTCCCCCAGCTTTATGTGCTGAGCATGACGTCATAGGGTATGGAATATCCCTTTGGTCACTTGGGGTCAGCTACCCCAGCTGTGTCGCCTCCCAACTTCTTGTGCACCTGGTAGAGCATGGGAAGCTGAAAAAGTCCTTGACTAGTGTAAGCACTGCTTAGCAACAACTAAAACATCTCCGCATTATCACCACTGTTTTCAGCACAAATCCAAAACATAGCCCCATACTAGCTACTATGACGAAAAATAACTCTATCCCAGCCAAAACCAGCACAAGGCCTATGAATACCTTAATTTTTGTAGTTCTTACTTGCTGCTTGGATGTCAGGCTGAGTTTTCTTTTTCTACAAGTAGTCAGAGTGACTTGTGACAAGAACATGATTTTGTTAAAGACAGCCAAGTGAAGGGTTTGATAACCTTTTCCCATACTCTCTGATCTCAATGAGAAAATTTTGTCCACTATGACCAGAGAATGAGGTAGGAATAGAAGGCAGTTCATGAAAAGTGAGGCTATGGCTGTAATATAAAATAACTATTTAATCACAGAATCACAGGATGGTTGGGGTTGGAAGGGACCTCTGAAGATCACCTTGTCCAACCCCCCTGCTTGAGCAGGTACACCTAGAGCAGGCTGCGCAGGACTGTGTCCAGGCGGGTTTTGAATATTTCCAGAGAAGGAGATTCCACAACCTCTCTGGGCAGCCTGTTCCAATGCTCTGTCACCCTCACAGTAAAGAAGTTTTTTCTCATGTTCAGGTGGAACTTCCTGTGTTCTAATTTGTGCACATGGCCCCTTGTCCTGTCATTGGGCACCACTGAGAAGAGTCTCGCCCCATCCTCTTGACACCCACCCTTCAGATATTTGTAAGCAGTGACAAGGTCTCCCCTCAGTCTTCTCTTCTCCAGGCTGAACAGACCCAGGTCTGTCAGCCTTTCCTCATAAGAGAGGTGCTCCAGTCCCCTGATCATCTTTGTGGCTCCCCGCTGGACTTGCTCCAGCAGTTCCCTGTCCTTCTTCAACTGGGGAGCCCAGAACTGCACACAGTACTCCAGACATGGCCTCACCAGGGCCGAGTAGAGGGGGAGGATAACTTCCGTCGACTTGCTGGCCACACTCCTTTTGATGCAGCCCAGGATACCATTGGCCTTCTTGGCCACAGGGATGAGTGCCGGCTCATGATCAGCCTGCTGTCTGCCAGCACTCCCAGGTCCTTCTCAGCAGAGCTACTTTCCAGCAGGTCAACCCCCAACCTGTACTGGTGCATCGGGTTGTTCCTCCCCAGGTGCAGGACCTTACACTTGCTCTTGTTGAATTAAATTAATGTCAAAGAAGTGCTTTACCAGAATTTTCTACAGGTTGCTGGTGTTTCATTCCTAATGAAATAATAAGATGCAGGAATTCAAAGTCATTATTTTTATAAGAAAGCTGTGACAGGTGAAGAACTGAATTTTGCCCACCTTGAGGCTTATATCAAGAATGATTTTAGTGAGGATCTTGGGAGAGGATGCAGCTTTGTACTCAATGGCATTTATGCCCATGTCATAGAACTAAAGAGCAGAGAATTTAAAGGCTTAATAAATAGAGGACATGGATGCTATTCTACTCAGTAATTAGGGAGGGCAGGGTGAGAATGAATAGGAAAATGATGGCGTGGCTGCACTTCATGCTTGTTAGAATGTCCTTCCAATGATTACTGCCTTGATAAGGTGTGGAAGTTACTCCATCAAATATGATGATATTGCAGAGAACATCTTTCACACTGAAGGCATCAGGAAGTACTACACAATGATAAAGGAATGCCATGCAAATAGGGGAAAAACTATGTTCTCTGCATGTGTTTTATTTTCTGTAAAGTTTATGAGAACATGTCTTAAAATATTGAGTAATTTCTGAGCTCTTTCACGAAGGATTTCCTAAAACTTTGGTGTGCTAAAGAAAGGACTAGGAGGCCTGAAGTGCCTTTGAATGCATAAAGTATTGTTTCTAGTGTATTTCATTTTCACTGTGTGCAAAATGTTGCAACAGAAAACCTCTAACAGATTGGGATGCACTTTGGATAAAATGTGAAGAAATTTTCTTTCACTCACCAGCCTATTGCTCTGAATTGATCTGGTTCAGGTGAATTAGTCTGGATAGAAGCATGGATGGAAAGGGGGTAGCTTGTCCTGTGGCAACTGATCAACTTCCTCTCCAGCAACCTAGACCTTACTGACATACAAGCTCTCAGGTGCTATTTTTAATACTGTCGAGTGGCTTGGAGCTTGGGAAAAGCAGCATAAAAAGTGGGAAAATACACATTATCCTTCGGATTTCCGATAGCCATCAGATTAAGAACCCTCTAGGTCATTGCATTTACTCTGTGTTTCTTTTTCTAAACATATTTTGAACTCATGTATTCTTGTTAGTTTGGAAAGTTGTCTGAAAGGTTTTAATTGTGCATGCAAAAAAGGACTTTTTTTCCTGCTTCTAAACTCTTTATGTCCCCAAGTGTTTGGGGTGTTATGAAAAATGAACAATAATTCCCTACTTATCTTCTGTCTTCTTGCTGTGATTTAGGATACCTCCTCTCTCCTCAGTGTGTCTTAAATGAATTACTCTTTATAGATGTAAAAGAACTAGTGAAGATAAATGACACAACAGAACTGTTAAAGAAATACTTTAGATCAACAGTCACTACAGCGATTGTCAGGGAGGTTTTTATTTTATTCCCATGATTACGATAAAGTGTCCAAGAACTGTGTCAAACTAAATGCACTAATTACTGGAATTAGCTACTAAGCTACCTTTCCTATAGCACTTTGTCAGTGATGGGCCTGAGACTTGCTCCTCTCTTTTTTCACCCATGGCTTTCCAAGAGGAGTCGTGAGTTTTCCTGTCTGTGACCCCTGTTATCAGGGGTCCTCAATGCACAGACCACTGGATGCCTTATGGTGTTCTGTAAAGCACCTGTTCAATACTTTGTGAGTCTTGTCCATCTTTGCGTATGCCAGTCATGACAGGCCTTCCTGACCAATTGTCTGGGCTCCAAATAGCCAGTTTCCCTACTCAGACTATAAAAACTCTTCTATTATCTACATCTTGAAACAGTTTTTTTACTGTTTTGTAAAGAGGTCATCATGTTTTGGGGAGGTAGAAACATTCCCTCACCACAAGACTGACTCTCTGTGGATGAAATCTTTTCTGCTTTCATCATGATTCCTGATGCAGATTTATGAAATTCTTTTTGACTCAGATTTTGAAAATTCAGCATATTTTTTCATCAGTTTTCAACCTGAAAATTAGCATTTAAAAAAGATAACTTTGTCTTCAAATTTCCAGCCAGCTAGTTTTGTGATTAATGGAGTGAATAGGGGAAGAAGAAATATTAATTTCTATCTCATCTAAATTGTCAGTAGTTTGACTGGACCTTAATGAATTGCATTGGCAACATAGTATACTTATGATATTTGTCAAAAGTTCCCAGAGTACTGCATAAGGTTTTTTAGTATCAGAATAAAACGGTAATGTTCAGGTGCTATATCAATATATTGGAAACATTTCCTTGCCTTACAGGTCTAATCAATAACCTAATTTTAGTCAAGTGAATGTGACAACAATGAGAATGAATGGAAGTGATTGATTAAAAAATACAATACTGGCAAATAGGAACAATAAATCAAAGTCTCATCAAAGGCATGAAAGATGATCAACCTATATTTTCGATCACTGAAAAAGAAGTACATGTGAGGAATAATGATAGTACCATGACAGAACATTGGATATAATTCCCTTCCAGAAAATCCCTGAGGCTTCCAAAGGAAAAAAAGAAGCAATTAAAACCTGTGTTTATTTACTAGCATTGTCTCCACGTTCATCTGCTTTTCATTGCAAAATCATTTCCTGAGCTTTCCGAGACACAACATCATTGCTTCAAATTAGAAACATCACAGGGCCAAGGACCTTTCCATCCCTATAAGGACACAGGTTTTCAGATGGAGAACTTCATCCTTTTCTCTTTCTACAATAACTTCACTGAAGTCCATGGAAGCCAATGATAAACCAGCTTGATACTCGAGTGTTTTCAGTTGAATGGCCTACATGCTTATTATTGCAGACACTAATGTAACATAATCCAACATTCACAGATAGTGAGCAATTCTGCTTAAAAAAACCCAAAGTACACTGTTCATAGCAGCTACTAAGTGGTTTCACCTACTGGCCAAATTGTTTGTAAATCTAGGGAAGTTGCTTAATTACAAACTTGTGCCACTTTGGTGTCATGTCCATAATGTATACAACAGTACTTAATTTCTTGTTATGTCACCAGAGACTCTATTTCATGTATGAGATTATTCTACTTTCATAACCACCATACCATTTACAGTTTTGTGGCTTTCTTTATCTGAACTGCACTGGTACTTTGAAATTAAAAACCTGATAAATGAATCCAATTCCTGCTTTACCCAGTTATTTTGATTGCTCTGTAGTAGGTCTGTTTAGTATAGGTGGTTGGATTTTTAAATAAAATAAGTAATCCCCAAAGCATTTACATGCAAAGATATTTTACTGCACTTGTGACATGGTAAAGAAAGATGTAATATATATGATTTGGGTCCTATTTCTTCACCTTCCATGCATATCTGCATCTAGCCCAGCACTAAACCTCTTTCCCTATTAAGACCTTTTTACAATGACATGCTGCAAAGATGTCCTGCCTATTAAGATCTTATTGCAGCAATACAAGCTGTATTATTGCTCACAGCCATTTCCACTTCTTATCACTTCAGTGTCAAGGTGCTTTGCCTCTGCAAATGCTTTCCTTGCAGAGAAAAGTCCCCAAGGCATTCAGCCTCAGCTTCCTTACTGTAGCTAAGTGGCAATGCAAAGTTTTCAGTCTGAGAATTGAAGGGGAAAAATTTAACAGAAAATTCCNAAAGACAAAAGGAAAAGTAAAGCAAAGCAAAGCAATAGGAAAGGAAAAAGGAAAGGAAAGGAAAGGAAAGGAAAGGAAAGGAAAGGAAAGGAAAGGAAAGGAAAGGAAAGGAAAGGAAAGGAAAGGAAAGGAAAGGGAAAAAGGAAAGGGAAAAAGGAAAGGGAAAAAGGAAAGGGAAAAAGGAAAGGGAAAAAGGAAAGGGAAAAAGGAAAGAGGAAAAGAGAAAAAGGAAAGAGAAAAAGGAAAGAGAAAAAGGAAAAGAGAAAAAGAAAAGAGAAAAAGAAAAGTGAAGAATATTCCAAAGCATCAGGTAATTTTTATCAATCAATATTAATGTAATATGCAGGCCACTTTTATTGTCAGCCACAATACTTGTCACAATAAGAGGCAGGTTTTGACATGTAGTGCATGCTTGGCCAGAAGAATAAGGAAAGGCATTCTTTTGTATTCTTAGGATGTTAGAAACTCTACTTCTGAATCCACATTGTTAACTGTATGTTCAGCTGCAAGGGAGAAGTTGCCTTATCGTGAAGAATATTGGAGGCCTTTTTGATATTATCTCACAACTAGTCTACTAGCCACACAAAGTAGAATTGAATGAAGAAACACAAGAAATAATGAGTAGCAGTAATAAAATGCAGCCACAAAGAAAATTAAAAAATTTTTTGGACACAATGAGAGTATTGATGAGGAAATACCACTGTTCATTGGTGCCACTTGTAGTTACACCCACAATCAGAGCTAAGTTTCTTTTTTTCAGAGAAATTAGATTGCATGGTAAATTCACATTTCACACCAGGGATCATGGTACAGGCAATATTGTGTTTGCATTTGTGATTTAAAGGAGACATAAGCAGAAAATTAACTCAAGAATACTTAGTCCATGGTGTAGATTGCCTCATCTTGCTCTCATCAGGTGTCAACATGATCCCCTGTGTCCCGATTGAAAGGTTGCTGATCGCAGCAAATGACAAATGCTATCGTATTTCATCCCTGGTGTATGAAGGTCACTGCAGGGAAAGATACCATGGCCTGGTCAAGTCTTCAGGCCACTATTTTCCTCACTACAGTTTCACTAACAAAACAGGTACAATGAAGACATGCAATGAGTGTTATTTTTCTATTAATTTTTTTATTTCTTTGATTTAATTAATTTTTATGCAGACTCATACATTAAAGCTTTGCATAATACATTTAGCTCAGTAATAGCTCATATTATTGTACTTCATTACATATACTAATATGTGTATTTATGTGAAATGAACAAGCAGCCTTTGTATGACAATCAAATAAGAGTATGTATGAGTAAGGAGTTATTATTATTACTTGTAGAAAAATAGATAATGGCCTGGTGGTAGGGAAGCTCATAGTGTTTAACTTTTTCATTATAATTTCAATGGTCATTTATTAGACTAAGCTGGATGGGTTTCTCATGCTTTTCTGAATTTCCTTCCAATTTCTCTTTCAATAAGAAAATGCATTTAACCTGAAATCTCATCTTTTAACTCCAGTATCAGCAGGATGACTGACTGAAATTTCAACCATCTTTTGTTTACAAAATATCAACAAAAATAGTGACTAAATAAAATCTTTTAAGAAGGAAAGCATGCTTGTTTTATATATGGATGTTGTAGAAATTGTGATGTGAATTTGAAGAAATCTGTCAGATCTCATATTTCTACCTGTTTTTCACAGTTAATAGTACAGTAACTATACATTTTTTATTTTTCCTTCTTAGAACCAAATCTGATTGGTGTAAGTTGAGCCCAAGTAACCTATATCAGAAACATTTCTGTGTTTTTGTTATACATTGATAACATTAGCTTAAAAATGAAAAGGAGAAAATAAAAAGAGAAATAGTTTTCTAAAAAGACCTGATTGGCCACTTCAAATATGAAGAAAAAACACATAGAAAAGCATAGGAAATACAGCTAAACCAAAATAAATATAATAAATATAATATGCATAACATTTTCAAGGGGATTAAGACAAAACACAGAAGGTAATGTTTGCATCCCAGAACTACCCTGGTGATCTCAACAGTCAAACTGCTTATTCATCAACTGTTGACAGATACATAGTAAACTGACAGATATATAATGAACTCCTTCATGATCTTATGCTGTATTACCTATTGAAATAAATGGAGTACATGACGTAGTTATGCTGAAAGGTATTTGATAAATTCCTGTGTAACAATAAGACCCAGGATATACATCAATATAATAATTTAATAAGAATGAAATACGCTTTTCAGTTATCCAGAAACATAAGTGTAGAATAAAGAAAAAAATCTAAAGAATACCTTATATACTATCATACTGTTATCAAGGCAGTGAGTATTGTTTTGTTTTACATTAATTCAGAAAAAAAGCCCACCATGTATCACACTCGGAGTGATTATAATACGCAGCAGTTGAGAAGAAAGCCATATATGGGACACATATTGAAAAGCTGGAAAAATATTTCAGACCAATTACCTTAAAATACTAATCTTTTCTTGCTCTTCAAATATTGTACCAAGACCCAGATTGTTTCGTATCAAGATCAGAAACTAAATAGGAGAACAGGAAGAAAAATTAGTTGGTTGATGCTATCAAAGTAATTAGATCAAGTAGTCATTTGAAAGATATTAATTCTGTTGTACAATTTTAGAAATTTGAAAATATATTGGCAATAAAGCCACATCAATCAGGTCACCAGAAATTAAGACTTTGTCAAATAAGCTTTTATGGATTTGCCTTAAAAATCTAAACTTAATTGTTTGATTCAAATTTTAGGTGTTGGCCTGGGTAGACTAGATTAGACAGACTAAGACTAGGCTGAATTTCCTGTCTTCTCTGTTTCTTCAAATGCAAAAGCACATAATAGATACAAAAAATGCATACACAGCTCTGTTAAACTAAGAAAAATATTCTGGAAACACAGAAGACTAGAAAAATGTGAACACAGCTTAGATGACAACTGCATCACCAGATGCTTCAGAGGATAGATACAATGGAATGGTAATTAACCCTAGTTTTCCAGCTCAGAACCATAAACCAAAATAACCTCTTCATCTAATCATGCTTACTTAATATAGGGTGGAATAAAGAAATGGAGGAATGGATGGGTGGGAGGTGGAGGGGAGCTGTAGACATTGAGAAGAACATTTTGCTTGAACCTCATGAAGAATGTCTATAAAAGTTGCACGTCTTGGGTAAATAAACAAGATACGGTAAAGAATAGAAGAAATGCAATGAACTTGGGATGCCTGTTGCAATGCCAAATCATCTGCAGTTCACAGTGTTTGAATACTGAGGTTGATGAAAGATATTTTGACCAAACAGAAATAAAAATAGATATCTACTGAATATGAGTAAATTAAATTTTTTTAGTGAAAATGTTCTAGTCTGTTTTCTACAGGGATCCACCAAGATGCATAGAACAGATAATACACTTTCTGTTCAGAATTTCAGCTGGCTCCAGCAAATGTGTTTAAATGAGTTTCAACTAAAGTTATCAAGTTTCAAGTTAAATCTCAACACAGTGGTACCAAGGCTATTTTCTTATCTTGCTAGAAATATCCATGTTACGTGCCATCAGAGAGCAACTAGAAAAGCCAGCAATATTATAAAGTATAAAAAAATGAAATTTCAAATACCTAGTAGCACCTCGTAATGAAGACACTACCTACTAGTGTCTTCATATGGAATGCTGTCAGATCCTCCTATCACCTTATTTCTAAAAAGTTAACACACTGCATGAGGATAGAAGCCAATATGGATCCAAAAAGGGTTGGAAATGAATTTATTAAAATGATTAATGGCATAAGAAGTTAAACTGTGCATATTTTCTTTCTTCTATATACATATCTTCTTTCTTCTATTACAAGGAAAACAATGGAGACATTGGTGAAATTAAAAAGTAATAAATTAACGATTTAGAAATGAACAGGTAGATTCAGGGACAGAATATATTCTTGCGGTCAAAGAACAGCAGCTTTTAAAAAATAATTCAGAATCTTTGTGGCCAGTAACAGAGTTCACAGCTAAACATGATGATGACTTAGATTGAAGTAAATGTACATTTTCTTAACAGTAATTAATCCTTGACAAAGTTTAAGAGGAAACTTCTGGTACAGAAGCCATCTGAGTTCTTTTTGTGGTCTTCTGAAGCAGCTGGTGCTTGTCATTATGAAAGTCTGAACACCTGACAAATTTTTGGCAGCTCTGATCAAGTCTGGCATTTTCTATTACATTGTATTACTGTCAAAGATGTTTTCAAGAACCCACAGCTCAGTTATCACAAGAGGGCACTATAGGAATGCCTGCTAAAAAGTACCCAAACATTCATCTGAAGCATGTTGGTTACTTTTTCCTTTTTCATTTTCTCCTTCCATAAAAATGGAATAAACAGTAAAAATGCTAAGAGAATTACCAAGATCTCCCAGCTTTTTAATGAAATCTAATGTTCCTCTGGTGAAGATGTTCAAGATTTTATGCAATGTAGTCAAAGCACTATGTCATCAAATTATTAATAGTTGCCATCTTTTACAGGGCCAGTTCTCTGTCCTAAAATATTTCTTCCACCCCTATCTTGACCATACCATCTTTTTCATGACCAAGTGTTCTTTTTATATGTTTAATAAAACGATCAATAGCTCAGCTAAAGTACCTCTATACCAATACACACAGCATAGGTAACAAGCAGTAGGAGCTGAAAGCCACTGTGAAGCCAGATATCTATGATGTAATTGCTGTTGCTGAAACGTGGTGGGATGAGTCAGTCGACTGGAGTGCTGCAATTTATGGCAATACACTGTTCAGAAGGGACAGGCAGGAAGAAGGGGTAGAGTGCGGGGGTTGCCCTCTATATAAAAGAACAGGTCAGCTGCAGAGAGCTGTCTTTGAAAAACAGTGATGAACAGGTTGAGAGCTTATGGGTGACCCCGTTGATGAAATGTTCTTACTTCAACTACAGGAAGCATCAGACTTGCAAGTTGTCAGTCGCCCTGACATCTGCTGGAAAAGCAGCACAGCAAGCTGGAAGCAGTCCAGAAGACTCTTGGAGTGCATCAAGGATAATTTCTTAATTCAGGTGATAGAGAGCTGAACCAGAGCAGAAGAGTTACTAGACTTGTTGCTTACCAACATGGATGAACTAATTAGATATGTAAAGATTGGTGGCAACCTGGGCTGCAGTGATCATGTCTTGGTGGAATTCACTATCCTGAGGGATATGGGCCAGCTGAGGAGTAGAGTCAGGACACTGAACTTTAGGAGAACAAACTTTCAGTTATTAAAGGAATTAGTGGATGGGACCCCCTGGGAAACTGCCCTCAGGAACGAAGGAGCTGAACAGAGCTGAGAGCCCTTTAAGGACATTTTTCTTAGAGTGTAAGAGCTCTCAATTCCTATGTGTAAGAAATCAGACAAGGATAGCAGGAGACTAGCATGGCTCGGTAAGGACCTTCTGATCAAACTAAAGTGTAAGAAGGAAATGTACAGGCAGTGGAACCACCACAGTGGAACTGTGAAGAATATAGGGATGCTGTCCAGATGGGTAGGGATGGAATCCGGAAAGCGAAGGCACAGCTGGAGCTGAATTTGGCAAGGCACGCAAAGAATAAGAAGGAGTTTTACAGGTACGTTGGCCAGAAAAGGACGATTAAAGAAAATGTACGTGGCCTGACAGGAGAACTGGTGGCAACCAACATGGAGAAGGCTGAGGTACTCAACACATTTTTTGCCTCATTTTTCAATACTAATCTCTCTTCCCACATCTCTCAAGCCCCTGAACCTCAAGGCAGGGACTGGGGAACTAAGTGCATCCCATCGCAGGAGAAGATCAGGTTCAAGACCACCTGAGGAACCTGAACATACACAAGTCCATGGGACACAACAAGATGCATCCCAGTGTCCTGAAGGAAATGGTTGATGTAGTTGCCAAGTTGCCACTCTCTATCATATTTGAAAAGTCATGGCAGTCAAGTGAAGTCCCCAGTGACTGGAAAAAGAGAAACATCACAGTTATTTTTAAAAAGGGTAAAAAGGAGGACCCTGGGAACTACTGACCAGTCAGCCTCATCTCTGTTCCTGGTAAGATCATGGAGCAGATCGTCCTGGAAGGTATGCTGAGACTATGGAAGACAGGGAGGTGATTAGAGATAGCCAACATGGCTTCACCAAGGGCAAATCATGCCTGACTAACCTAATGGTCTTCTACAATGGAGTGACTGCATCAGTGAACAAGGGAAAAGCTACGGATGTCATCTAACTGGAATTCTGTAAGGCCTTTGATACAGTCCTACACAACATTCTTACCTCTAAATTGGAGAAATATGGGTTTGATGGGTGGGCTGTTAGACGTATAAGGAATTGGCTGGATTACTGAGTGCAAAGAGTTACACTCAATGACTCAACGTCCAGGTGGAAACCGGTAATGAGTGGTGTCCCTCAAGGGTCTGTACTAGGACCAATATTATTTAATATCGTCATCGATAACATAGTGGGATTGAGTGTACCTTCGGCAAGTCTGCAGGTGACACCAAGCTGAGTGGTGCAGTTGATTTGCTTGAGGGAAGGGATGCCATCCAGAGGGACCTTGACAGGCTTGAGGAATGGGCCCATGTAAACCTCATGAAGTTCGACAAGGCCAAGTGCAAGGTCCTGCACCTGGGTTCGGGCAATTCCCAATATCAGTACAGACTGGAGGATGAAATCAGTACAGACTGTGGAGAAAGACTTGGAGGTACAGGTGGATGAAAAATTGGACACGAACCAGCATTGTGTGCTTGCAGCCCAGAAGGCCAACTGTATCCTGGGCTGCAATAAAAAAAGTGTGGCCAGCAGGTTGAGGGAGGTGATTCTCCCCCTCTACTCTGTACTCATGAGACCTCATCTGGAGTAGTATGTCCTGCTCTGGGGTCCCCAGAAAGACATGGACCTGTAAGAATGGGTCCAAAGAGGGCCACAAAAATGATCAGAGGGCTGGAACACCTCTCCTATGAAGAAAGGCTGAGACAGTTGCGGTTGTTCAGCCTGGGGAGACCTTATTGTGGCCTTTCGATATATAAAGGGGGTTTATAAGAAAGATGGAGAGAAACTTTTTACCAAGGCCTGTAGTGACGGGACAAGGGGCAATGATTTTAAACTGAAGGAGAGTAGATTTAGATTGGACATAAGGAAGAAATATTTTTTGTGATGAGGGCAGTGAGACACTGGAACAGGTTGCCCAGAGAAGTTGTGGATGCCCCATCATTGGAATGTTCAAGGTCAGATTGTGTGGAGCTTTGAGCAACCTGATCGAGTGAAAGATGGCCCTGCCCATGGCAGCGGGGGTTGGACTATATGAACTTTAAAGGTCCCTTAAAACTCAAAATATTCTATGATTCTATGATTCTATGAATAACAGTATCTCTGAAGCTTTATATTTTGGTTATTAACATGCACTTAGAGGTGACGAATGCGAGCTGGAGTTCAAGTCTCAGCAGTAATGTGCTCCTGGCACAAACATAAGAAAAATGTTTCTGTTTTATCACATTGCTAGAAAACAATTATTTTTTTCTACTTCTAACTGCAGCTAAATCACAATTTTTATCAGATGTCTCTGATCCTGGAGAGGAGAAAAATTCACTATTGCCTTTTAAAAGAAAACAGACCTACAGAACTGACACCACAAATTATGATAATTAGAAGATTTGTTGGAAGGTGAGCCCACATACATATTTTCATTTCCTGTAAAGAGTTTTCTTTCCGCACCAACTTTTTCAGTAAAGAAGTGGAGACAACAATAATAACCTTATTATCCACAAGGCTAACTGATGAAAGTCTCGTGATCTTCAGAAATAATTCCTAACAACCTCATCTCTCTTTCAAGTTCTGCTCATGGGGATTTGTGTTGCTGAAGACCTTATTTTTCCAGGGAAAAGACTGTGCTTTTGAAGGTATGCTTTGTAATTGGTAATGTAATTGTGTGAGTAATTACACTATGTGCACGCCTATATTTTAAAGGGTTCTTCTCTTTTCTTCCTAAAACAGACTACAGAATGTATAGTATCTGCTTTAGTGCATGAGCAAGGTTATGCTTTGGTTCTAAAGTTTGGTTGGCTGACTGATTTTTAGTAACAGCATACAGGCATCATCTTTTTTCCAGTTACATACACTCAATCTTTCTCAAAATAAACTATAAATTGCATCTTGAAAACAAGCCATATACATATAAATATATGTTTTTATGTCAGTACTCAGACACAAGGATCCCTGCTAAAGTAGATAGCCAAAATTTAGAAGACTCTTTTTTCACAGATGTACATTAAACGTCATGACCAACAATCTTCTCATGAAATGAAATATTTTGAAACTGTGTAATTCTTAACTTTTCATAAGGTTTTAGCATTCTGGTTTTTTACTTCATTTCACTGGTCCACTATCTTTGCTATAATAATACCATTAGTATTACAAACACAATAAACTCAAAATGAAAAAGTCTGGTCTCATAAATACAAATTTTTAAAAAATTTTATAATGTATTTTGATTCCACCAAATTGACATTTTTAAAGAGGAAATGTATTGCATCAGAAATATGTTGACTAGTTTTGCTTACTAACATAACCCTACCAAAATAATTGGAAACTTCCTGAACCCTGTGAAATATAAGATTTTTTTCTGGGTTTATTTTGCCTTTATGTCACCTTGCCTTTGGCATGCCCTAACTGAATAGAGACTATCTGCATGAGTAAGGACAGTTTTTATTTTCTGTGGATGAGCTGATGGCTTCTGGCTACTTTACATTGCACAAGAAATACAGTCCATGTCCCTGTGTTCTAGATATCACAAGAATTCAGGTATCTTACCAATACGAGCTAGCTAAAAAAGAGAGAATTGACCTTTTGTAAGCATAAACTAAAATTTAATCTGCTTTCAGACTTAAAAGTCCTTTTTTCTATATTTTCAGTTTGTAACTTCAGGGTTTCTTCATAGTTAAGGGAAACCAAGACTTTGTAACTGGTTAATACTATTCTCTTAAAAACTAGATGTAAAACAGGACTGTGTGTTTCTTTGATACTATACAAAATTGCAAGGAACTATGGTTCAGGTTAGGCATATCAATGCATTCTTTTAAGATGACTTCGCCGTTTTTCAAAATGAGGTAATTGAAGATAGGTTTTAAAATGCAACATAGTTCTGGTAAGCTTCTTAAGAACAGTAAAGTAAAGCTAGATTTAAGAAACTGCTGGAAATTCACATCATTAAAATAATCTTTTGAAGGCAAAGAAAGAGCAAGCCTGTGATTTCAAAATAGAATAAAAATCAAATTTCCCAGTAGTACATATTCATGAACTCTCTTTTTGTTTTTCTGTCAGCTGCAGCAGATGCGTAATATACATTGTCTATGAACATATTATTTTGCTAGATCAGTGGTTAAAAAATGGCTTGTATTGTACTAAAATTCATCACATTTCAAATGTGCATTTGTCTTCCAACTATGAAGAGCCATATTATAAATCCCTTGATCAAATTGTGGCTTCAGCAAGTTTTCTTTCCTACATAGACCCTTTGATTGCAAAAGGTCTTCCTCTGTCAAACTTTGCTGTGTTGGGATTTTGGAATAAGTGTTCCTCTCAAGCCACAGGCAATTTTGCAAGTGGGCATAACTGAGACTGGTGGTTGCTATAGTATCTTTCTACCTGTCTGAATTCTGGTATTGAACTACTGTTTCAGCCACTGAGATCTTTTCACTTGTGGTTCAGCTCTGAACAGTCTCCTAATAGCACTCTGACATGGAAATTCTTTCTTTCTTGGTAAGAACTTTACTTTCACAAACATGATATCTTTTCTGAGGTTAGAGCTTGAAAAAAAGCAGCATAAAGTCTGATAGATTCCTGTAAAATATACTTGATAATCTTGTACACTGAAAGCCAGCTGCTCTTTCCCACTATCACAGAAGAAAATACTCTGTAGTTCCTGAGACATGTAAAATGTGTTGCAGGTGAGAGCGTTCAAGTTGAAAATTCCTCTGCAGTACTACCAGAAATTCTCTAATGAAGAAAGACAGAGAAAGCAGACTGTTTAGTAGACCATGGAGGAAAATTCTAGTCATTATGTTGAAGGTCCTAGTGTGGGCTATTTTAATAGAAACAGGTTTTTTACAGTAAATTTTTCAAAAGATAAGGCATGCAAAAATGGTTGATACTACACACAAATCGAGGTAAATAAAATATATCCTTGAAGCATGCTGCTGCTTTTCTGTGTAAATATTTTGCTCACTAAACTATGATAATGTTTGAAATGCTACTACACCTTCCAGAAATACTACAACAGTCTAGTAACCCCAGAAAATGTTAAAACTGGGAGCTGAGTAACAACGGCAGTGTTGTTATACATTGTTTTTATGAATTTTAATGTAGGTGCATAAAAAAATATGTAAGGGATAATAACCAGAATTGAGTTCCTAACCTCTAGATTTCCTGCTCTGGCAATAAAGAAGATAACAAATAAGAACATAAGTTTTATAAAACTTATGGTTGATAGCTTTACAGTGAATGTATTGGAATATATACATATATTATTAGAATTGTTTGAAAATAATTTAATGTCCTTGAAAACTTCATTGAAGTTTCGAATAACCAGGGCATATAGCATTACTTGGAGAAACTGTTATGCTCTCTTGGCAAGCTTATCTGCAAGCTTGAAGGCAGCATGAAACCTGCCAATACTGGCACAACACTGCACTAATAAATAGCATGGGAAACTTGCATAAATCAGCCAGTTGGCACAGAGCTTGCTTTTCTTTCTGCAAGGAAGTTGGACATTTTTTTCTTCTGCTGCAAAAAAATAATGCTGTGCTATATTTTATTGTAACAGATATTTGAGGTTGAACAGGTGTACAACTTAATATTGAGATTATAATGCTTCTCAATATAAACTGCTACATGCTGTTTTTACACTAGCTTCTAACTTTCCTAAACTTTAACCATCTGGGCTTGATTTTTATGCCAGATGTTTTAGTAAATACTACTATTATTATCTAATGTTTATTTTTAAAAAGTCAGTCCCCACCCTCAAACTCCCAACCCGCAAATCTTGAAATCATTTGAAACAACTTTTTATCCTTATAATTGGGAGTCGAGCCTTAACATTTTGATTTTAAATAGCTTGCAGATGTTCAGTACCAATTTTTAGAGCTTTGTTGCTTAATTTGTAAAAGATTTTCTTTGCATTGGCCATACTGTAAGAACATTTTCCTTGCAATTACTGATCTTTTGTGTTGAAGCAATGTTAGCCTGAAGTCCAGAGCTGGTCAGTAGAAAAAAGTCTGTGTGACTCGTCTGCTCTGTGCTCCTTGTTCTCTCTTTTCCACACTTCGCATTGAAGGAAGAATGAAGAGACAGAATAAAAGTTTTGTCCTGAATAAAAGTTTTGTCCACCAAGGTATGGATGACATAATGGGGCATTAAAAGGAGATATTTGTGCCTGAGAGTGGGAAGACAGGTAAAAATGGAGAACTGGAATTTGGGCTTACAGTGGCTTTGAAGGCTGAGGTTGGCTGGGAAAATAAATTAGTTTGGCCAAAGGAGACTTTGACAAAGCTGACAAGGCAAAAGAACTAAGAATATGTGGTGAGGTGTGGATGGCTTGCTTACAGCATTGTATGGTGTTGCCAGCAAAATAGTCTCAAGTAGGATAACTTTATTTGACTTAATTCCTTGCCAGTGGACAGAAACTTCTGATCCCTGATTCAGACAGTGAGAAAAAGAACAACAAACAATTAAAATAATTCTTATATCATGTCTGTCCTCCTCCCTCCATAGCCTCTATTTTCCATATGTTCACTGTGGGTTACACTGTCTCCACCAAAATTCTTTCAGGGAGGCATTGGGTGGTGTAGGAGGAAGAGGTGATCTGCATAACCGTGTTATGCTTTTTTTTGCATGAGATGGTGTTTGGCCACTCTGGGTGTAATGGTTCCTTTTTGACACCCTACACTTAATGGTTTCCTGCCAACCTGTTCTTTTGTGTCTCTGCTCTGGTCTAGATTGCCCACAGGCTGTGGTGCCTCAGGCCTGTTCCCTCCCTGGCATGGGTTGGCCACAGGCTGCAGTTCTTCAGGGGTGTCCCTGCTCGGACATGGTTCACCCACAGGTCATGGTACCTCATGGGCATCCCTGCTCTGTTTTGGATCACCCATGGACTGCAGTCCTTCACTGTTGTCCCAGCCTCGGCATAGGTGACCCACAGTCACAGTCCCTTGGGGGTGTCCCTGCTCTAGCATGTGTCACCCTTTGTGACCAGCACATGGCGGTTCATGGCCTTCTCCCACAAACGGTGCCACTGTAACCCCCTCCTACTTAGACCTTGTCACTTCTGGCCATTACAAACAGGTGTTGCAAATGGGGAGACTGTCAGAGTGACATGGAGTTGGCTGGCCACCAGACTGAAACCAGAGAAATGAACACTGAGATGGGATTAGGATCAGGAAGGTAAGACTGAAGACTGGGACTGAGTCAGTCAGGATGCCAGAATAAGAGAAAGGCATGAGAAAAATTTCAGTGTAGCACCAGTGGGGACAAATGCAAGTGGCTGGGTGAAAAGTCTGCTATGGACAGGATGAAGGATGAGACAGTGGTGGAGAGTCCAAAGGTGTTAAATTAAAAATTGCCAGTAAAGAAGGCACTGTATTTCACCAACACATAGCACATGTTCCAGCAAAATTATTCAGTCATTCAAAATTCTGTGTGTGCTCTGCTCCTCCTTTGCCAGCCTCAGGAAATCTCTGTATCACTCATATTTTCCTTGCACATGTTACAAAGAACATCTGCTTGTTACCAGCCTGGCACACAACTGCAGTGAAGTGTCTGTGCAAATGTAAAAGTATGTGCAAAGATGTTCCCCCAGCCTTGCAGGTGAATGAGGCACACTATCCCTGGAATATCCCCTAGAGCAAACAGGAGGAACCTTCACAGCGTGACTTCCTGTTGTGAGCCAGACACAGAGAATAACGTCTACTCAGGCTACTGAGAGAGATTCAGGTGCCATGAGGGTATTTCAGGCTGGATATTTTCTACTCTGTTGCGTTTCTACTTCCTTTCATCATTTCCCAGCAGCAGCAACAATAGAAAGAAGAAGAAGAGGAAGAAGAAGAAGAAGTAAAAGTTCTCATTCAGATACAAATTCTACCTGTTCAATCTCACAGAGCAAACGTGCATTCTGCTGTAATTAAATCAGACAAAAAACCCTAGCCAAACAGGAACCAGCAGATGGTATGCATCATCCTACGATCTTTAGGGGTCACTTTGAAGTAGTGTTCTTTGTCATAAGCCCTGTCACAATATAGTATAGTAACAGCTCCTGATTTTTAGTTTTCAAAAGTGTTTTGTATTATGTGTTGAAGTAACACATAAATATTAGTCTGCATTTTTTCATATAATCTTCATTTATATTGAGTATTGATCAGGGAACCACCATTCACATCAAGAACTGAATGCACAGAGCAAGCTGAAAATCTGCATAAAAGTATTGCTGAGTCCAGACCGCATGGACATATTCTGAAATTTATTTTCAAGTGTTTTCCAGAGTACAGGATCTTAGCAGACTAAGTTCAGAAAGAATCAGATAGTAGATTTTTTTTCATTTAAAAGGAAGTTATTGATGCATTTAACTACTCTCTGATTAATAACACATCAAAACAAATGCAGTAAAAGTTTTCCAGAGAAATATTATAGCTTTTACGTTAGCAAACAGTAAGTGAGAGTGCAGGAGATTCCCTTCTGGGCTTGTATACGTCTTGCCATCCCCATTACTTGTTTCTGACAACTAACACCCACTTCTCATGCAAAACTTGCCTTGAACTTTTTGCTCCAAGGAAAATCTTACTTTTCCAATACTATATTGTAATTCTATTTGTCATTCTTGTCATATTGCTTAAATGTCACTCCAGAGAAAATAATACAGTAATTAGCTGTGATTTGTTCAGAATGTTTGCTCTGGGTCTAGTCCTCCAGAGCAGCAGTCCTCTAACTTTTGTATTGGGGGACTACACTTCTTGCTTCCTGTAATAGTCTATGCTCTTTCTCTTTTGCCTCTTCACCACAGAGATAGGTACATGCAGATTTGTCTGTTTGCGCACATTCCTAGACACGCATACGTGCATGCACAATCACTTTTCCGGTCTGCTGCAAGCTCTCACCTATCCATTTCCAGTACGCCATTGACTGTAACAAAACACCACCGCAGTAAAACAGTTCTAGCTCTCAGGAGTCAGCTTGCTTTGTCTAGGCTACTCAGGGTAGTGCAGGGATTTTCTGCACTCTCTCAAACTTAAATAATCCTAGTCCTGTTCTCTTTCCAAAATCCTCACATTCTAGAAGTCACTGTGAACCACTCCCTTCCCTTTTGCTTAAGAATGTCTTCTCTAGTCATAAATTTATTCTGTAGAATATTTTAAAATGTCTTACTCTGAACAGGAACTACCTATTGTGGTGGCTAAAGATTCTGATTTAAGAAATGAATTTTAAGCAGCGATGTGTCCTGAGTAGAGCTGTTCACCCTCTAAGAACAGAGACAATAAAATGGGATAAAACCAGGTATAGTTGCATTTTGTTACAAGACAAAAATTGCAGTACATAATTTTCTCATTGAAGATATTTAAAATAATTATGATGAAATTCTAAACATGACTGAATGAAATCCAGATGATTTAAAAACCAACAAAACACTGCAGTCACTGAATAGAAACAAAGAAAAAGTTAAATTTCTCCATCCAAGGTTTTACAGGCCATTTTTTATTATTATATGAATTAGAAGTGAAGTAAGACTATTACACCCTATAACACAGAGTGTTCCCAATGAAGTTTATCTTTTATATTTCACTTTCCGATACAACTAGTAAATACATGATTTTTTATTACAGCTTTCAGAAAAAGTTTTGAGGCTGTAAACCTGTAGATATATAGGTTGGTGACAGAATCAATCACATTTTCATCATTTTGAAGTTGTGTACCACAAACATATTAGCAAAGAATTTCAGTGGAGGAAAGTCTTTTGGTGAATTCTCATATTTCAGAGTTTCAAAAGTAGACCAAAATGTAAGCTTACTAGCATTTTAGGATTAGAAGCATATTTTGCAGAATATGAAATAATAAACATCTTTAACAGAAAGAAACATAATATAATTCAAGTGGATAGCCATGTCAAATGAAAGATTCCTGTTATCAATATAGTGAATATATTTTGCTGTATTTTCAAATGACGTTTCTTGCATTTTCTGTGGTATGGCATCATATATAAGAATTCTATTCCTAATTTTTATTTTTCCATTTCATGGACCCAGTTCTGAAGCTAAATAGTTGATATTAGTAGCTGACTGGAGTTTCTTCTTTTTTTTCCACGTCAAAATACAGTGCTCTTGTCCTTCATTTTTCTACCCTGTTTTTGAGGATCACTTCTCTTTATATTTTTTCAAGAATGTACATGGAATGTTTCATGACAACCCTGTAATATTGTATTACACTAGATACTTTGTGCATTGTAAATGTCTGACTCAGGATGAAAATTAAGCTAATAATGTCTATTTCAGTGTGGCTTTTTGCTACTATGCTAAGAACACTTAGTTACACCTTCCTTTATAATCCCCCAACACTGTTCTGTTTATAATAATTTCTCTTATATAGTAGAATTCCTTTTTAGGGTTCAATAGTTCCCATGATTTGGAAAAAGGGACTTGACTTCTGTGAGGTACTAACAGTTTTTGATTCCTGCATAGTTTCTTAAGGCCATTTTAGATGTTTTCCTTCATTTTCATACTGCAAGGAGAATTTCTATAGGAATTTCTTCTCTGCATATTATTTCTGTTCTTCACTGAGCCATTGCAATGTGGTAAAATGCTCTGGCCTTTTCAGTTTCTTGCCTTGTTCTGCCTACTAAACTTCTGCTTTAAGAAACTTATTTGACTCAAATAGGTTGAGAGCTCACAATGTCCTGAGTTTTCTTGCGAAATTACTCCAGAAGTTGGAGCTTGTTGGATTCTGAAGTTTTTGTACATTTTCCACTAAAGTCACAAGATATTGAAACCATGGATGTTGGTACATGACCTGTTACTACCTTTCTGTAGAACCAAGATGAGCTGGCACTGCTGCAGTGACTAATCCTTCAGTGTAGGACTGATTGACACCATTACACAGAAAGGACTTCACTAGCACCCTGCAACATGTACTTGCAGCAAATTTTATGTAGAAATGCTGATGCAGTATTGAATAAACTCAAATATAACCATAACTATGTAAAGCAAAACATTAGTCTGCTATGGAACCATAAGAAAAAACTAAAGCATTGGTATTCCACAACAGACTTAAAGCTATTAAACATAGAGTGTTTGTCTTTAGTATGTCCATAAAGTTTACCAGAAAGCCGTAACATCAGTGTGCTCTTGACACTTTGTGTCAAAAAAGTATTGCTTGAATGCTAGAAAATTTGAATTGTTTGGCTGAGGTATTACAGAACCCACTCAGATCATAAAATGGAGTATAATCTCATTCATTCAGCTGCTATCTATACAGATATTCCTAGCATTAAAAGTGGAAAAGCATTGCATTTTTTCAGTTTGATAGTAGAGACAAAAACTCTGGAGAGAGGAGAGAGAATGCCAATTTGTTTGAGCTGAAATGAAACAGAACTCTTTCAATGACACCAAATAATATTATCCCCTCAAAATTTGTCCTTCTTTCTCCTTTTCAGGATGAAAACTGTTTGTCAAATTCAACCTGATTTTGCAGATAGTTTTGCTTGCTCTGCATCTGTTTTTTAAGTTAACTTCTTATATATAAAAGAAAAGAAAGAAAAGAAGAAGAAAAAAAAAGTATCCAACCCAAGAGATGAACTACAACTGACAGCAGGATCTTACGCTTTTTACTGCCTGAAGTCAAAACTCAAGGCATACAGTCTTCAGCTTTCTTCTGTGCAGCAGATTATTGTGCATAGCCATCAGTCCATTGCAGCATAGCTGCAAGTCAGTTTTTTGTGAGGACAGCTGAGAGGATGACAAGCAGGTTACTCTACTGTCTCAGAGAGGCTGAGTCAAAATTTGGTTGATTTTTGGAAAATGAATTTTCCTCAAATAAAATTGCTGCCATTCTTAGAGCTTCAAGGCAAATAATGCATCCTTCCATTCTACTAATCCAAATATTATATTTTGGCTGAAGGAATGTAATTACCATTGGCTTATAATCAGTTGTTGACATCAGTAAGCTTTAAAACCATTTTTTATTCAAATAATTTTTCATGCTGCTAATATAAAACATCATAATGTGACATCAGCATAAAAATTTTCATACAGAGGGAAGGGGATGCTAGTGCATAAACTTTTGATTTTGTACACCTTTACCACACCTGATGACCAAAGTTTTTACAAACAGACAACAGTTAATGCCATTTTTGTAACTCTTGAAATGACTTCGGCTGCAGTACATTCAAAGAAGATCTTGCTAATTCCTTTGTCCTATCAAAGCATTTCAACATCCAGGTTTGGTTTCTAGGTCCAATGATAAATGTATATTTTCTTTAAAACATCACACAGTTCACAAGCCACAACCAGTTATCTGAGGCATTAGATAATTTGCATATGAGTCATAATGATTGCACACACATGCACAGATACTACAGGTAAGTTAATATGCATGCTTTTATGGCAAAGCTGGTGTAAATTCATGGAGCTCCACTGACATATGTACTCATTGCAACACTAGTACATATTGTGACGAACATACATTCTCTCTCTCTCCACATACATGTATATGCACATATGCTTAAATATGATTCTTTATTATTCTTTATTCTTTGTTATAAGTTCACCAGCTGAGTACATTCGTAATTGGTGATATCCATGAAATGCTGGCTGGACATTGTTCTCCTTTCCCTCCTCCTCTTCATGCTATATTGGAAGATAGAAGTGGAACCCCAGAATTTGTATTTAATCTCAGGGTGCAGTTACTTGCATTCTAGCAGGGAGGAAGCTGTATGTTGTCGTACCTTCTGGCTCCTGGGCTTAGATCAGATTGATTTTGGTAAACCATTTCTGTTGGATGATGTTACAGTGCTCAGTATTCACTATGACAATACTTTGTGTTAATCAATACAGTTAAATACTGCTTTATCCAAACACAGCATGTGTTCCCTCCATTGAATAATCAGGGTGTTTATATCATATCATAATTGATGATAAAGGACAGTTTTCTCTAACTGGGGAAGAGAGAAGATGAAGAAGTAATATTATTTTTCTCAGAGTTAGGCACAGTCAAAAGGAGATTTTGACCTGTGGAAATTTCATAGGTTGTGAGTATGCATAGATGTATGTTCAAAGCCTAGCTGTTCTAAAATGGGCCTTTATTCTTTCTTTTCTAAAATTCTTTAGACAGGCAAAAAGTGATATTTCATGATCATACAAAGTCATCAGAAATATTAAAGAATTGAGAAAAAGAATCTGACATTTGATTTGTATAGAAGAATCTCCTGGACAAAAAAGGCAAATAAGAAATCAAAAAGTAAGGATGAAGAACTCCTTGGGCCTCACTAAGAGCTTATGCTAACATGACCGAAATAACTTCATTGAATTCAACCATAAAAGACAGCATAGAATTAATGGTATATGTTATTAGGATCCAAACCTTTTTTTTATATTTTTTTTACCCTTTTCCTTAAACTCTGGAAGACAAAATATATCTTTTGATGGGGTTACATCAGGCTGGCAGCCAGTCACAAGTGGGGTTCCCCAGGGCTCAATTTTAGGGCCAATGAGTGAAGCTGGTCAGAGTTCAAGGACCGGCTGGACAACGCTCTTAGTCATATGGTTTAGTTTTAGGTAGTCCTGCGAGGAGCAGGGAGTTGGACTCAATGATCTTTATGAGTCCCTTCCAACTTGAGATATTCTATGATTCTATGATTAAAAATAGGATAGATAGTACCTGAATTCACCTACATTTCTGAAGAATTTGATCTGTAGATACATTTGAAATGCTGGCTAAACTCCTCTACTTAAAGAATTCTTTCATAAAAGATTCATCTCATAGAATCACAGAATCATAGAACCATTAAGGTTGGAAAAGACCTCTAAGATCATCAAGTCCAACCGTCAACTAACACCACCATGACTCCTAAACTAGGCCCTGGAGTGCCACGTCTATACCTTTTTTGAACTCCTCCAGGGCTGACGACTCCACCACCTCTCTGGGGAGCCTGTTCCAATGCTTAACCACTCTTTCAGTAAAGAAATTCTTCCTGATGTCCAATCTAAACCTCCNTGATACAAGCCAGGATGCTGTTGGCCTTCTTGGCCACCTGGGCACACTGCCGGCTCATGTTCAGCCAGCTGTCGACCAGCACCCCCAGGTCCTTTTCCACCAGGCAGCTTTCCAGCCACTCTTCCCCAAGTCTGTAGCATTGCACAAGGTTGTTGTGACCCAAGTGCAGGACCTGGCACTTGGCTTTGTTAAACCTCATACAGTTGGCCTCGGCCCATCCATCCAGCCTATCCAGATCCCTCTGCAGAGCCTTCCTTTCCTCGAGGAGATCAACACTCCCGCCCAGCTTGGTGTCATCTGCAAACTTGCTGAGGGTGCACTCAATCCCCTCATCCAGATCATTGATGAAGACATTAAACAAAACCGGCCCCAGAACTGAGCCGTGGGGAACACCGCTCGTGACCGGCCGCCAACTGGATTTAACTCCATTCACCACCAATATCCTGCAACCAGGGAAAGATTCAGACTGAAAAAATGACGGACACAGTTTAGATAAGGTATAGGCAAGAAGTTACTATTCAGATACTTGTCATCAAAAAATAAAAAACCTCAACATCTGCTCACTACAGTTAAGTATGCCAAATTTTCATTTGTTTGCATTAAACAGAGCAAGATTATACTTTATACATAATAGATTATGTAATGTAATTTCACTAGCAATTTTTATACTAGAAGTTATTGTGCTAGAATAATCAAATATTCATTGTTTTTAGAAAAATGTCAATAATACCGTGTTATTTTCCAAATATATTTAATTAATGAATTGAGTTGTATATTAGACATGTCACAGAGTGAAAATAGAAAGGAAAGCAAGGTGCAAATATTTCATTCTTTTCTTAGCCATCAGTATTAATTATAAGCTCATTTCTCTTGGCTCAATATTATACATTTAAGTTAATCTGAGCAAAATTACTATCTGATTTCAGAATTTTGAGTTCCCTTCCCCCTTCTGTGAATCTATTGATTTAAGACTGTCCTGGGTTTGGTTGGGATAGTTAATTTTCTTCCAAGTAGCTGGTATAGTGCTGTGGTTTGGATTTAGGATGAGAATGATGTTGATAACACGCTGATGTTTTAGTTGTTGCTAAGTAGCGTTTATACTAGTCAAGGACTTTTTCAGCTTCCCATGCTCTGCCAGGTGCAGAAGAAGCTGGGAGGGGCACAGCCAAGACAGCTGATCCAAACTGGCCAAAGGGCTATTCCATAACATATGACATCATGCTCAGTGTATAAACCAGGGCAAGTTGGCCAGGGGGCAGCGATTGCTGCTAGTGGACTGGCTGGGCGTCGGTCGGTGGGTGGTGAGCAGTTGCATCACTTGTATTTTTCCTGGGTTTTGTTTCTCTCTCTCTCTCTCCTTGTTTTCCTTTTCATTACAATTTTATTATTTTTAGTAGTAGTAGCAGCAGCAGTAGCAGTAATAGTATTTTCATTATTAAACTGTTCTTATCTCAACCCACAAGTTTTCTTACTTTTGCTCTTCAGGTTCTCTCCCCCATCCCACGGGGGCAGGGGGGGGGTGAGCGAGTGGCTTTGTGGTGCTTGGTTGCTGACTGGGGCTAAACCACAGAAAGATGTAGATATTGTCCCTCTTTATAGTACAATTAGCAAAGCTATTTCTGCTTCAAGTTAAGATTTCTAGCTCTTTTCTCCAGATTAAGAACATTTTAGGAGTTGTTTCTATAATGTACTTGATGTTGTGTAAAGTTTCCAAGTTAAATCTGGCTCACTTTTTAAAATTTGATTTTATTTGCTTTAATTATGGTTAATGATAATTCTCCTGTTTATGACAAATAGCCTGGGATAAACAGATTTTTACATTTATTAAAGTAGTCTCATTTTGTGGCAAAGTTGCAAACTGCCTGTTTTATAACAGGCAATTGAATATGATGGAGGATGAAAGAGGTGAGGCTTTGCCTCAAGGCAAGGAATTGTGTTTGTTTCAAACTTTTAAAATATCCCTACTTACATATGTTTTCAAAGACTGTCGCTGTTTAACAGGTAAACTTCTGCCTGTGCCGCATTTGTTCCACCCTGTCAGAAATCCTCCATATCACAAAGGTAGGGATGCTTGTGTATCATCCTCAAAGCCTAACAGCTCTAACTCTGTCCAGCAACTGAAGAGATTAAGCAGAGTTTGCCTGTGATTGCACCTTCTAACTGCCAATGCAACAGCAGTCGGACCAAAGTCCAGAGTGCTTCTGCCGCTCATTTTTCCATACTTTACGTAGGCAGTCATAGTTTTGTCACACTTTATCTTTTGATTAGCATTTCCTTATGTGTTTCCCACCTTCCCTTTGTATAAAACATTTTTAAAAGAAGTTACAATCTTACTCTTTTTCTTTAGGACATTGGAGGTATTCTGGTTAAATTTAGCTAATGAATAAAACACTAACTTCTATTTCATAGAATCACAGAATCACAGAATCATAGAATCATAGAATAGTTTGGGTTGGAAAAGACCTTTAAAGGTCATCTAGTCCAACCCCTTCTGCAATGAGCAGGGACATCTTCAAATAGATCAGGTAGCTCAGAGCCCCATCCAACCTGACCTTGAATGTTTCCAGGGATGGGACAACTACCACCTCTCTGGGCAACCTGTTCCAGTGTTTCACCACCCTCATTGTAAAAAATTTCTTCCTTATATCTAGTTTAAAACTACCCTCTTTTAGTTTAAAACCATTACCCCTTGTCCTATCACAACAGGCCCTACTAAAAAGTTTGTCCCCATCTTTCTTATAAGTCCCCTTTAAGCACTGAAAGGCTGCAATAAGGTCTCCCTGGAGTCTTCTCCAGGTTGAACAACCCCAGCTGTCTCAGCCTTTCCTCACAGGAGAGGTGTTCCATCCCTCAGGTCATTTTTGTGGCCCTCCTCTGGACCTGCTCCAACAGGTCCATGTCTTTCCTGTACTGAGAACTCCAGAGCTGGATGCAGTACTCAACACATAGGACAGATCTAGCTAATTGATGTGCATTTTTGTTCAGTTCTCTGTAAAGCTAAAAATCTGATAAAGTGGCAAGGAGAGTCTGCAATGTTATGTCCCCTTTGCTCATGTGTACAAAAGAGATTTAGTATAAAAGCCTAATAATACACTTGTACTTTCAGTACCAAATTAATATTCTTATTGTAAATTAATACTTTCCTGCAGTGTTTGTATATACACACAACATTCATGCATATATATAGCAATCCTATTTGTGTTTGTTTAGCATTCTAGTACACCAATTAATAATTTATTGAAATTGATTTATTCTTTATAGGGATAATCTTTGCAGGAAAAAATAAAATCCCCTTAACCAATTTAACTTCATTCTGCCTTTGGGGAAGGAACAGCAGATGATGCCAACACCTACACGTCAGTGCACAGATGCATGAAGGTTGTAAGGGTTGAATTCTGTTATTGAGGAAAAGGTATCTTTTTCAAACTGCATTAAGCTGATTATGAAAGGAATATCCTGAGTACAACTTGTTGTGCCAGCAAATGCAGTCTTTTTATGGGGCAGCTGCATTCCTAGATCTTATGTGATCAAATAGGTTAAAGCACAAGTAATCCATGAAGGTACCAAAGAAGCTCACAAAATCTGTCATCAGCTTTGCATCTCCTATCTCCTAATCCATCTTACATATTGACATGAATAAAAGGGAAGAAGTGTGAGTTTTGTTTCACAGTTAAAATAAATGACTGGACTCTTCAC
Source organism: Fregata magnificens (assembly GCA_013389945.1). NCBI lineage: Eukaryota > Metazoa > Chordata > Aves > Suliformes > Fregatidae > Fregata > Fregata magnificens. Next base: position 91,885 of record WAAD01013135.1, read on the forward strand.
CTATTGCATTATCTTGATGAAATCACTTAGAGCCAAATCTCTGCTCACCTGTGTTTTTCCTGTCTCCAGTGCAAAAAATTTCCTTCAGTTTGAAGGGCTGTAAGTCTCTCGTTCTCTGGAAGGATAAAGATACACTCCTGAACCTTCTCCTCAGCCAGTGACTAAATAACTGTACTTGATGTATTTGATCAGACCTCTACCCCCAAACACCTCCACTGATCATATCAGGGTTTCATGATTTCAAATTTCTCAGCTTTGTAAGGCATTTCTGCCTTCAGTGCTAAAGAGAATGTCCTTAAATTGCTATGAGGTCTGATGTGAGAGGGGAAAATCCTATCTATCGTCTATATTGAGCAACTACGTTAAATCATTTGAATTTGTTTCCTCAGTAAGAGCTTGTTCCTTTTAAAAATTAGATGTACTGGAAATGTAATTAAGATAGTGTTTTTCCCATTCAATAAGAAGTACTACTATAACAGAGAAACATCAGTTTTCAAGCAATGCAGCAATCTGGAATCTGCATCTTAATTGAACACAAGCTTTTCTATTGTTCTTGCTTAGTCAGTTTTACAACTCTAGCTTTGATGTATATCTTTCACAATAAGACTAAAGGAACAATTTAAAAGAAAAGCTGCATATGGCAGAGTACAGTGGAATCTAAAAAGAAGAGGTAGCTTATATAACAGGAAGAGCACCCAAGGTGACAGAAAAGACTACATAAAATGTATTGATTCTTGTAGGGTGAAAATGCTACATCTGAGCATATATAAAGTATATGTATTTTTTTGAGGGTAAGAAGGAATCCAGCTGTGCTGTAGCTTCACCGGCTATATGCTTAAATATGCAGTGAGAACACAAACCTGTCATGGGTTTATACTGCTGCAAATTGGACTGGAAAGCCCAATCTAATGCTTGACATCTGTCTTACAATAGCTCAGTGAAGTCTTATCAAAATACAGTACATCATTGCAAAACTGTAACTACTGTCTTGGGTTTTTCTTCCCTTTCTCTGTCATTTCCATGCTACATCAATATTTTAATTTATTTTGCAGCAATACTTCCACTTCTCCTTGAAAAGTTTCACTGTTATCTTTTGCTCATTCCTTGCTATAAAAAAATGGAGAACACTGATTTCCTTAAGTGGAACTAAATGAAAAACAAAGAGACAGCTTACTCCTTATTTCCTTCTTTCTAAAAATGAACATGAATTTTTTTTACTTCCCTGAGGCTCTGTTGTGGTTTAACCCCAGCCAGCAACTAAACACCACACAGCCACTCGCTCACACCCCCCCAGTGGGGTGGGGGAGAGAATTGGAAGGGCGAAAGTGAGAAAACTCGTGGGTTCAGATAAAGACAGTTTAATAGGTAAAGCAAAAGCTGCACATGCCAGCAAAGCCAAAAGAAGAATTCATTCACTACTTCCCATTGGCAGGCAGGTGTTCAGCCATCTCCAGGAAAGCAGGGCTCCATCACACGTAACGGTTACATGGGAAGACAAACACCATCATTCCGAATGTCTTCCCCCTTCCTTCTTCCCCAGCTTTATATTGCTGAGCATGATGTCATATGGTATGGGATATCCCTTTGGTCAGTTGGGGTCAGCCGTCCCAGCCGTGTCCCCTCCCAGCTTCTTGTGTACCCCCAGTCTACTCGCTGGTGGTGTGGTGTGAGAAGCAGAGAAAGCCTTGACTCTGTCTAAGAACTGCTCAGCAATAGCGAAAACATCCCTGTATTATCACCACTGTTTTCAGCACAAATCCAAAACAAAGCCCCATACTAGCTGCTATGAAGAAAATTAACTCTATCCCAGTCAAAGCCAGCACAGCCTCCCAGATCACAGGAGCCTCTGCTGCTTCTCACCAAACTCTTTTGCCTCCTGAGAGCTACACTGTCCACCCATTAGAACAAGCTATGTCTCTCAGGCTCAGAGCAAGAAATGCTCTGTCCCAACACCAAACTGATATTAGTTTGGCAATATTTCTCTGGCTGCATACTAATATTTTCAAAGTTGTCTAGTCCCAGGAAAAAAGCTTCCTTTGATACCTCCTTGTTTCTTCAAATCTCATATATATACCTTCTCTGCAAAACACAGTTTGTGAATATCATATGTTCTTCCTTCTAGTTACTTCCAAAGATGCTTTTCTGGGAAGCCTACTTATTCTAATCCTGATGAATTTATCACCATTCTGGGAAGAATATTTAGAATATTGACTGAAGGCATCTCAGTTTGAATGTCTGGAAGTATGTGAACAGAAAAAGGATTTTTCTCTGCTTCTTATAGCATAAAAACTTCTTTGCAGTAAAATATTTCTCAGTTAATTCTGTCCAGTTAAATAAACAAAGACAAGTGTGAAGTTTTAAAGAAAATAAAAGAATAATAAGAAAATAGAAAATAAAAGAAATAAAAGAAAATAGTTTCATTACTAGTTATTAAACGTAAAGGTATGGACATAAATCTGTCTTACTTGGTTGATAGATAATGAATTGTAGAAAGGAGTAGAGTATCCCAGGGGAATAATTCCTTTATATTCCTCTACTTCCTTATACTCTCTATTTCTAAAAGCAAGAATAGACAAAATTTAAATTAATTCTATGATAAGGTATTAAATGTTCCTCTTTATTTCAGACTCTCTTTCAAGGATCTTGAGAGAGGGTCCAGCACCATCTCTCTGAATATAACTATTCAACTGTACAGGAATTAACTATACCAGATTACTGTAGACCTGTTAACAGGTACAAAAGATAAAAATCTTTTTTATTTTGGCTTTAAGCATTACAGTAACCCACTGAAGTTAAGGAGGTTCCATTGTAGACACAATTGCCTATGAAGGGATACGAAAGATGAATGAATGGATATAAAAATGTATATGGATAGAACACATACAAAGTTAATTGCTACATCAAGACACAAAGGAAAAAGAAAGGAAAATTAAAAATTTTGTCAGGAATTGGCTGCTGGGATGCTTTTATAATGCATTTCCAATGATTGCCTAACTTTCTGTTCAGTCTTTGGATTGTTTATTTTCATAAAAGAATAAAAATATTCAGAAATAATACTTGTGCAAAATCTTAGACCTTCTATTTCCAAAATTTCCTTTACTGTTTTCTGTAGTTCCAACGAATTTTTACCCCAAGCTTTGACTTTACAAATTTTTGCCCAGAGGGTTTGAATTAGAATTTGCCTAATTCCAACCAACATTCTAGCTACATGTTTATTACTCCAAACCAGTCTCTGCTCAAGCAGTGACAAACCACCTGTGGGAATATATCAGGCAAACATGAATCCCAGCCAGCTGTAACTACAGCAGGCAAATTGCTGGTTCATTGGAATAGTCTACCTTTATTTATTTATCCCTAATTATAATACAAGGATTTTAGAAAATGAAATTATAGCTGTTATCAGCAAGGCCAACCTCTCCCAGCAGAATATGTTCAAACTGTATAGAAAAAGTTTCTTTAAAATAATACTGTATCTCTCAAAATTAACCTTAATCTGTGTAGACTGGCAATAAAATGTTACTTAGAATTGTAATCTAAGAAGTATAAAAGGGCAAAAAAATCCCTGGAGAAGGAAATGTTCAGACTTCTACCTTTAAAATAAATGATCCAGACAGGAGAGACACTTTTGAATGCAAGCTTAATGCACATTATATTAAATGAATTCTTGCCATATACAATCTCATGGATGAAAGGTTTATTTGAATAGTTTTATACAATTTGAAATAGGCCGTTGTAACATTTTAACATTGTAAAAATTGGCTTTTACAGTGTTTAATACGTGTAAAATGAGTTGGCTCTTCAACATCTGTTCTGAAATATTTACAAAATCCCCCTATTAAATTTTAACATTGTGCTCTGAACTATTCTACACAGTGTAATCAAAAATCCTGGTATATTTTGTTTCATTCAAATCTTAAATCTCTATAGAGAGCTTTCAGATGAAAAACCCTTACAGGTCTTTCTGTTGAAGATGATAGAAAATATTGTACTGAGCTTTATACAAAACAAATTGTACTGCAAATCTCTAGCTGCATATACATAAAGGCTACTTCATCTGCTGTGACAAATATTTAAGTTATAGGAAGAATATAAAAGAAAAAAATATAAAAGAACTACTAATACCTTATAGAACAAATTGAAAACTCTATGAATCAAAATTATCTACCCAATTTTTCTTTCCCAATACACATACATGTTTTATTCTTGGTTCTTCTGGTTTGTATTTTTTTGTAATAATGTCCTGGTTTCAGCTGGGATAGAGTTAATTTTCTTCCAAGTAGCTGGTATAGTGCTGTGGTTTGGATTTAGGATGAGAATGATGTTGGTAACACACTGATGTTTTAGTTGTTGCTAAGTAGTGCTTACACTAGTCAAGGACTTTTTCAGCTTCCCATGCTCTGCCAGGTGCAGAAGAAGCTGGGAGGGGGCACAGCCAAGACAGCTGATCCAAACTGGCCAAAGGGCTATTCCATACCATATGACATCATGCTCAGTATACAAACCGGGGCAAGTTGGCCAGGGGGCAGCGATTGCTGCTAGTGGACTGGTTGAGCATTTGTCGGCAGGTGGTTACATCACTTGCATATTTCCTGGGTTTTGTTTCTCTCTCTCTCTCTCAGCTTGTTTTCCTTTTCATTACATCATCATCATTATTATTATTATTATTAGTATTATTAAACTGTTCTTATCTCAACCCACAAGTTTTCTTATTTTTGCCCTTCCGATTCTCTTCCCCATCCCACTGTGGGGGTAGGGGGAGGTGAGTGAGCGTCTGTGTGGTGTTTAGCTACCCGCTAGGTTAAACCACAACAAATAAAAAGGCTAACTGGAAGAAGCTCAATCCTGCAATCAGAACAATATTTTTTCTTGTGGTTATTGTGCATGACTGCATAATAAATTATATTCTCAGTTCTGTCATATTTTATTATGATTTTAAGTCAGAACCACCTCATTTTTTCAACCTCTGAAACTAGGATGATAATGAGATCAAGATCCAACTTTTTTGTCTCCCTGTTTGGTAAAATAACTTTCCACTGGAAAACTGAAACTGCAGTACCTCATGACAACACTGCAGTTTAGGCAAGAAAATCTTGATTACAAAGAAAAAAATACTATCACAGCCCAAGAAAGAACTCAACAACAGAGGAGTTAGCAAGTTTATGTGTAGAGCCCTATTTGAGCTGTTTGTTAGAGTCTCAAGTTGCCTAAAGTGGAGTAGTTAACACATCTGTTGCCCTTTGTATACATAGTTAGCTACTGAAAGAAATTGAGAGACAAGAAAAATCTACAGTCAGTCTAAGAGTTAGAGCAAGAAGAATTAGAGAAGACGACCTAAATTCCTTGTACATGCCTTAAAGTTACTTGTAGAATTAGAAAATAGGTTTGAAGAGCAGAATTCTATGATTTTTCTTAATTGTTACTGTTTTTCCTATAAGAGTTCTGCAAGCTCCTTTCTGGTCATTACCAAAAATCACATTTCATTAAGCAGAGTTTGTTTAGCTGATATTGTTTTAACTCTACTTCAGTAAAAATTGAATCAAGACAATGAACTACTTACTGGATTTTTTTTTTAATTTGGGTTTTATTTTCATTTACAACACTGTTGTTAAGCAAAAATTGGAAAAGGAGGAATAAATTATTACTCTAAGACAGTGAAGCACATTGAATTCTTAAATGATTGTGCCTATATGTTCTGTAGCAGTTCCACTGTCATGAATATTGGCTTAATAACCAATTAGTTCTTACCAGTGCTAATGACTAGATGCCAAAGAAATTATATTTCTGCGCTATTGTAATGATTACAGACTGTGCTTTAACAATGAGCAAACAAACAAAAGAAATTTTAATCTCCACAGATCAGAAGCTGTTATTTAACTCTCCTATTTTAAACAGTAAACCTTCTGACGTAGTCAGTGATTTGTTTTATTGGTTTGATTAGCTGTTTCTGCAATGAATTCGTTCTGTTCACTGATGACAAAAACAAAACAGCATTGATAAGCAGGTTGAACGAAATTTCTGATGCAAATTCAATTTAACTTATTTTTCAGTTTAAAGATAATATTGCTGCAAATTGTTCATTTGTTCCCTTGTGCATTACATCAACACATATGCAGTTTTCTGTAAATAGAACTGGAAATTGTAAAAGATAAAGAAGAAATCCACAGAAATTCTCCTCATCTAGAGGAGGCTGTAGATAATTTTTCAGGACAAAAAATGTTAGAGTTAATAATTGAAGAATATATAAACTGAACTTCTGTAAAAAATCTAGATAGACTTTTCAGCAACGATATAAAAGGAATGCTAGAAGCAATACGTCAGTAGGCATGGTCAGCAATGACTATGTGTGTTTTGGTAATGAATTCAAAATATTCCAGAATTTACCACAGAGAAAAAACTTCTAGGACAGCAGATATCGTAAAAATTATATGATCAGTTCTTATAGTCATTTAGTGCTGAAAATCTTTGCTTCATTCTTCCTGGTATAAAGTCAGTAATAAAGAAATATTGTACTTTGTATTTTTGGGAAACCCCTGACATACTGAATGTTGGGAGGGTATTCAAAGTGTAAGTATATGCTTTCCTTCTTCCTGACCAGAAATTTCTGATTTGCTTATTGCATCTTGAATGCTATTTGCAGTTTTATTTCCTGGATATAGTATAACTGAGAAGGTTCAGGCAAGAGCAAGAAGGATGAACAAGTGTAGAGTATGTGCTTTACAGTAAGTAAGTAAACCAGGAGTCTTCAGTCCAGGAAAAAAATCTGGGGGAAGGGAGTGGGATAGAGGGATATTTCAGAAGTCTATAATATCATAACATTCTTACAGCAAATAAATTGTGGGTGTGGGTGTGGCTACATTAGTGTTTTTGATTAAAATAGGAGGGTGCTTGTTTGATTGTGTCCCCTTAAAGCTTTGTTTTCAATCACAGCACATGCAAACTGCATTTCTATCAGGTGAAAGTAAACTGAAAGATGTGCTGCAGGAGCCAGTTATGTGCTCCAGTTTCTAATGAACGCTCATTCTGTGGATCCAGACTAGAGATGGCCTGAAGTAAAACCTCAGGATACGTATATAATTTGAATGTCGTGCTCAGCACCCGTTATGTTGCTCCAGAGTCCCAATACTTGCTAATGAGAAATAGCAATTGACCCTTTCTATGGAGTAGGAGCCAGGTTTAACAAATATAGCTGAATCCCCTGGGAACATATAGATAAGCTTTGAAATTCATTACCATAGGATGCTATGGATACTAAAGTTTACAGGGAGTCCAAAGGAAGGCTGGATAAATTAATGAAAAAGCAATCCATTGAGTGCTCTAAATACAAACCACATTCAGTTTATGAAATCTTGGGCTCCCTCAGAGCCAGAGCACTTGTGCTTGCACTAATACACACTTCCCTTGACAACTGCCATTGTCACTAGCCTTGATGGACTTTCAACAGTCATTCTAATCCATAATAAGTATTTTTCCTTGACAACTGTTAACTTTAAAAAAAAAGAAAAAAATAGTACTGACAGCTGGAGGCATGCTGTCAGGACCCTGAGTGCAGCAGCAGATTTTAATGACTCTGGCCAGCCTCACCTGCGACATCCACCAACACCCTCTGATCATGGTGCAGGAACCCCATCTCAGCTCAGATTCATGTACCCAGTCCTGTTCTGAGCTGTGTTGGAGGTAGCCTGTGTTCAGCATTGCTCCTTGCTTGCCCTGTCCTTTTTGCTGGCTTTTCTGGATTGTCTCTGTGTCTGATGTGAGGACTTGTATTTGGCTGACGGTCAATAGATAGTTGACAGAGCCTGTTGTTGCTATGGGACCTGCTCTGCCCACTTTGCTCAGGTGCTGTGGGACTGTGCCTGGGTCAGGGGGCACTGCCCTGTCTCTGCTAGGGTTGTCCTGAGCTCCCAGCTTGTATTCGTTCACGGAGCAGCCCTGCTGTTGCTGCCCCCCGGGATGCTTACCCCTTCTAGTTCTGATTGGCAATTGCTAGTTTTAGAAACCCTCTTCTACTTGCTTTCTTCCCTGCTATTCAAAGGATGTGAGGGGTTTGTTTTGTTTTATTTTTAAGATCTTTATATATCTAACAGGATCTTCACAGAAAGGGAAACACTGGAAATAAGTAAAACCTTTATGATTTTTCAGGTACAACCAGCAAGCAATGAAAACTGAGAAAAATAATTTCTCTTTTATTTCCATTCTTTCTTCTCTTGCCCTTTTCTAAATTAAGCATTGTTTTTTGGGAAGACTACCACTGTAGTGAACAACCTGTAGGTGGCAACCTGAATGAAATGGGAATTCTTTTGCTTTTGATGCTGATGCTGAAGAGTAAGTAATATGTAAAATCTAAATAGTCTGTTGTCTACACTAGAGAGTGCATGGACTTCTCCTACTCTGGGAAACTATGGTAGATGTTATGCCAAAAAATGAGTTAATGTTAAGTTCTGGGCCAAGGAAAAAAAAAAAAAAAGGAGGTGAAAATGGACCACACCATCATTTGATTTAGGCCTGTATGGAGCAAAGATTTTGTATACGAAGACCTGTGGAAATTAATAGTCTACACATTGATGCAAGGGTCCAGCTAGGGGTTGTTTGCAGAATCAAGTAGTATAAGGTAGTCTGAGCTCAAGTGAAGTATTAAGTCCTAATTTAAGATGGCAGTGTAGATATTTTCCCAGGAGAAGGTAAATGTGTAAGAGGAGCCTAGTAACTGTGATACTAGAGCAGAAGCATTAGCAAGTGCAGAGAAAGGTGAAATATTATCACGTCCTTATTGATCTCTTTGTAGATATATACTAATTCAGCTGACATCCCAGTACAGTCCTTCCAAAATATTTCAGTCCTAGTCAGCCTGCCTGTCATATAGAGTAACTGCTGAGCTTTGGGAAAATATACTGAGGAACACAGTAAAATATTCAATGGCCTGTGAAGAGATGAGTATAACGCTGTCTTCTAGCACTGAAAGAACTAACTATGCATTACAAATATCAAACTGGAACTAAACAAAACTCAGTTATTATAAGCAAATTTTGGGCATGTTCTTCTATGTTCAAGGAGCCCTACAGAATGCCATATCTAAAATGAAGATAAAATCTATCTCAACATTTGCACTGATGGCTGAATTATAATCATAACCACAAGTTAAAATGACAGAGGTGATTAATAATTCTGCAGATAAATTATATGAATTCTTTTCTTGTTATGTTAAAAGAAAATCTATTGAGAGTGTTTATTTTTGGTCATGTGATAGCTTGGATTTGACTGAAGACTGGTCTTTTGTACGTATTCTCTTTTTTTTAATATTTATTTTACAGCTGAGATTTGTGTGTTTTATTTTGGTTCCACTGGGAAACAACCACTTAATTATAATTTTCAGGTACCTCATTTAGAGACATCTACTACATCTACTGACATCAAATGCTTTGAAAATGTACTGTAGCTTTTTAATGGGTTATTCCTTTGTATGGATTTAATTCACTTTGTTGCTTCTAAGTCCCTGTCACTGGGTGTTTCATTTCTACCCTCCTGTTAACTCTGACATTGTGCAATCTGCTGTTCTTTTGTTTTCAATGTGTTATGATTGGAAATGTGCTGAATAACAGGTGCATAGTTCTCCATGGGAGCTCTTACGCAAGGTAGGAATCTGAAGAACATCTAAAGAGAGGAAAAGTTGATTTGAAAATTTTTAAGAGTATGTATCCAGTAACTAATGCTATTGATTTTTGGTTTTCTGTTGTATTTGTGTATATTTTAATCATAGTTGTCTCAGATTTTGCTTCTTCAATAATTTAGGTCCTCTTGTGGTGACTGGAAAAAAGACAAAGAGCTTAATGTTTTGCAATTAAAAGAAGTAACCGAAAATCAATTTTTCAGGAGCTAATTGAACCACAATATAAAACTTAGAACACCAGAACAAACTTTTGTGGCTTTCAGCTCATTTTTAACTAAACAAACAATAGTAACATCAAGCAATATATGTCTTTGCGTCTGCAAATTTTAGGTTGATTGTGATTATAGAATTTGTGTTGCGGAGCATTTCTTCATGGGGCAATTCTTTTGCACTAATTCATTCCAATATGTGCTATAAAAAAACTGTTTAGAGATATATTTGGCATTTATATGACCAATAAAGGTACCCAGAGTTGTCATGGTAAAATTTCACTGTGAGGAACCTACAGATGCACACAACAGCAGTGATTCTACTTATATACGTTTGCCTTTACTGGGACAAAATACCCAACTATTTTCAGGTATCTTTATGAATTAACAGTTGAGTTCACAGTCCACATATCAACACAAGCTGTAGCAAAACTCTTATTTTAAATGATTCCTGGTGTTCTATTTGTTCATTTACATATTCGAGACTTCTTCCAAACTAACCCCCTTGACCTGAAAAATCACAGAATCACAGAATGGTTGGGGTTGGAAGGGACCTCTGAAGATCACCTTCTCCAACCCCCCTGCTTGAGCAGGTTCACCTAGAGCAGGGTACACAGGACCGCGTCCAGGCAGGTTTTGAATATTTCCAGAGAAGGAGATTCCACAACTTCTCTGGGCAGCCTGTTCCAATGCTCTGTCACCCTCACAGTAAAGAAGTTTTTCCTCATGTTCAGGTGGAACTTCCTGTGTTCCCATTTGTGCACATGGCCCCTTGTCCTGTCATTGGGCACCACTGAGAAGAGTCTCGCCCCATCCTCTTGACACCCACCCTTCAGATATTTGTAAGCAGTGACAAGGTCTCCCCTCAGTCTTCTCTTCTCCAGGCTGAACAGACCCAGGTCTCTCAGCCTTTCCTCATAAGAGAGGTGCTCCAGTCCCCTGATCATCTTTGTGGCTCCCCGCTGGACTTGCTCCAGCAGTTCCCTGTCCTATTGAACTGGGGAGCCCAGAACTGGACACAGTACTCTAGACGTGGCCTCACCAGGGCCGAGTAGAGGGGGAGGATAACCTCCCTCGACCTGCTGGCCACACTCCTTTTGATGCACCCGAGGATGCCATTGGCCTTCTTGGCCACAAGGGCACATTGCTGGCTCATGATCAGCCTGCTGTCCACCAGTACTCCCAGGTCCTTCTCAGCAGAGCTACTTTCCAGCAGGTCAACCCCCAACCTGTACTGGTGCATGGGGTTGTTCCTCCCCAGGTGCAGGACCTTACACTTGCTCTTGCTGAATTTCATTTGGTTCCCCTCGGCCCAGCTCTCCAGCCTGTCCAGGTCTCGCTGGATGGCAGCACAGCCTTCTGGCATATCAGCCACTCCTCCCAGTTTGGTATCATCAGCAAACTTGCTGACGGTACACTCTATCCCTTCATCCAGGTCATTGATGAAGATATTGAACAGAAGCAGACCCAGTACAGACGCCTGCAGAACACCGCTAGTTACGGGCCTCCAACCAGACTCTGCGCCATTGATCACGAGCCTCTGAGCTCTGCCTTTCAGCCACTTCTCAATCCACCTCACTGTCCCCTCATCTAACCCACACTTCCTAAGCTTACCTATGAGGATGTTATGGGAGACAGTGTCAAACACCTTGCTGAAATCAAGGTAAACAACATCCACTGCTCTCCCTTCATCTACCCAGCCAGTCACGCCATCATAGAAGGCTATCAGGTTGGTCAAGCATGATCTCCCCTTGGTGAATCCATGTTGACTACTGACAACCTTCTTTGCCTCTGCATGCCTGGAGATGACGTCCACAATGAACTGTTCCATCACCTTTCTGGGGATGGAGGTGAGGCTGACTGGCCTATAGTTCACCTTTTCCAATTTTATTATTATTTTATTGAGAGCAATTGTTTCCTTTTTGCTTGTATATTAGACACTATATTCTTCTCTGGTTTCTTTTTTTTTTTTTTTTCATATTCATACTTACTTTTTCTTACCATTTTCTGAAAATCATCATAAATTTGATATTGAACTTATTTTTTCCTTGAAGGAACAGTTTCTCATTGTTCATATTTTTTTTCCTAAACTTCACTTCAAACTAGACTGTTTCATATCATCTTTCTTTCACAGACCTGCTCTTTCTGTTGTTCTTTTGACAAGATAAAGGTTTCAGTCTTAAATCTAATTCCATCCATACAGTGGACTATCCTACAGGTTTTTTTATTATCCATAATGACAAGTGCTTGTGCACTAAAATAATTTTAATTCCTTATTTTTTTTTTTAATTTTTGCAGAAATAATTGTATTGGACATGTTTCAAAGGTTATAGATTAAATGGAAAGTAAACAGGAGAATTAATAATGTTTAATCAATTCAATTAGGAATCACACTATTATATTATGAAAGGTCCTTGCTAATAAATTATGGATACACAAAAAAATCCTAAACAAAACATGGAACAAGCCCAACTATGCGTACTTTGCCATCAGTCTCAGGCTATGATCACACAAGAATCGTACCACTCCATTCCTTCATGAAAACAACTACAGAAACAGTTAGCCTATTTGTGTAGGGGAGGAGGGTGTTTGTCTCCTTCTACCCAGAGCTCATCAAGTCTTAAATGTTGACATGTACCCAGAAATTTATTTTCTCTATACCTACATGCACTATGAAATGAGCCTTGGACATACTGTCTTGTCTCAACACAAAAAAAAGGGGGTGGGTGAGAGAGAGAACACAAACCCCTTGTTCCACTGTTTAAATAAGGTATAAAAAATAGTAATGTTTAATGAGTGATAAGGATTTACTTTATTTAGTAAATGTTTCCCGCTTAACACAGTCTTGCTTCTTTAAGAAGGTTATGGCAAAGTGTCAATAAAAAGACAAAGAAAACCTTTCCTTTATCCCTTTGTGTCTGTACATGTACAGGAGTGCCTATGTGTAATTAAGATATATTTTTTTATTATTTTTTTTTGGCTGGAATTACTTTATGCAGCGTTCAATCAAAGCAACCTTTGACATCTGTAGTTTGGGGCTTTAATTTCATACCAATAGCTTCCAGAGGGTCCTTAGCATTGCTAACTACTTTCATAGTGGCGTTGTGCTTGTAATCAGGTTTACTGTTGTGGTTGAAGTTGTAACTGCACTGAATCATAAACCCATCTTGCTCTTATGTCTGGTGAGGACTGAGAGCATAACGGAAAGGCTCCAGTTGGATTAGATATGCTCAACAGAAGAGCTAAAGGTTGAATGATACCCGCTAGGGCAATGTACCCAGCCTGATAACCTCTTGTATCCTTATTCCTTTTCCAGGGCCTTTGAGAAATAAATGGCAGGTCAGATAAATTGTTCTGATGTTTACAGTATTCTCACATCCACTGCCTTCCTTCAGGGCCTGGTAACCCTCCCTGGTCACCCCATGGTAACAACTTTAGTAACATCACTGAACATCCCATATGCAATAACTCTTCTGCTTCCTTCATGTGTTTGACATAATGCCCATAGTTAATATAACTGCCATTTGCATGCAAAATAAATCCAGTGCTTCAAGAATGTGGGAAAACATATATGTGCATAGGACATGAGACTTGGCACCCAAATTCTTTTTATGTCATTGACAGAAAGTTGAAGATTGGTGTTTTTGATTTAGCCTATAAATAAAAGGATCCTTTGAATAAGCTGCTGTATCCTACCCTCCTCTCCATCAGAAGAAGAGTGTCTTCTGAATGCCATATTTCAAGATGTTGACTACTCCTTTAGTTTAAGGAACAATATGCAATACTTCTTATTGACACTATTTTAAAAACTGTAATATTTCATACCTTTAAACTTAGCTAGTAACATCAAATTTTCCATTAAAAAAGCACACTGTTTTTTTAATACAACTACTATATGATAATACCCACTGTTATATAAAGATTTTAAAATGTACTCAATAGAAAAATTCTCTGGAACCAAAGTTAATAGTTGCCCAGTTAAATCTCGAGGAAAAAAAAATAATACAATGCATCTAGGTACATAAATCCCATAGGTCTTTATGAAACGGTAGCTACTTTATCCTTGTAAACATTCTTCTGACTCTAGGGAGGTACCTCTACTTTTCTTCAGATGTATAAAATGTTATCTTAAATCTGTCACTAATTGACTTAGGGTATGTTTAACACTGTTTTAATACTTGAGAAAAAAATATGAAATGGAAAATTTAGTGTATTGTGACATTTGGAAAAAAACCCCACCAATCACTAAAAGGCTATAAAAACACTGTTTGAATTACAGAAGACATATCACACCTTCCATTAAAATCAGTTACAGATTCATAACATTCCTACAAATCAAGTGCATGATTTCTTCTAAATGCATCATTAAAATGTTTCCTGTTGCTTACAGGTAAGTGTTCTGGAAGAAAAAACATACATACATATAGTATTAAATAAAAGACTGGTCTTTCATGTGGGGCAATTATCAAAGTTTTAACTTCTTATTGAAGCAGTGAGACATAGAATAAATATCCTGAGTCTGAGAGAACACCTGTTGCAGCTATTGAGCTAGTAAAATTTCCCTGAAAAGCATCAGCAGGATAAATAAAGGGTTTCAAATGTGACTGAACGGAAATTTTTAAAGTATGTATTCTGTTGAGAAAATCATAATAATAGGAAGAAATAGTTTGCTTTTCAGAAGAAAGATCAGCTATTAAGAAAGCCAACATACCTTCCAGAAAATTTCTCTACTTTAGTGTAAGATATGATTTACATACAAACTTGGAAAACCTGTTGTAGTAAATAAATAAAATATTGCAGAAAGCTTATAATGAGAGGAAAGACTGTGTGTTTTGTTGGGTTTTTTTCTTAAAAAAACAGAAACAACAAGTCAAGAGGATGAAAGAACGCAATTTTTATTAGGTACTGTTACAGTAGGATTTTCTGCATCATCAGAAGCTGCCTTTAATCATTTGATATCTTGGAGGCCGTGTATCTTTCTTAGTTCAACCATTTAAAATTTTTTTAGTTCAGATTTGTATAGCTTGTTTTCATACAAATATATGTAATTATACTGTTATTTTCCATCAAACTAACAAGGAGTTTCAGTCTTCTGTCTATGTATTTACTGGTAATACTTTACTCTGATTCTTTTGCATTTTGGTAGCCCTCTCAGCTGCTGTGTAATTGAACTTGAGAATATACGGATGTCTGTGGTTGAAAATGCCTCAGTTTACCTCAAACTTTATCCCTGTAATGATCAAACCAACATTCTTCTTCACATGATTACTTTGGGCCAAAGTATGAACAGGACTTCCCTGCTATGTTCTGGTTCCCTAGGGTTTAAAATAATCCACGGAAGTCGTCTTTTTTGCACAGGGCCTTTGACTTTGCATCATTCTCAGCAAAGAGATGGTTCTGTGGCAATGGGTCACATGGGTGCCATACTTCCGTATTTCCATGAGAAAGCAGTGAAAAGCATACTGCCACAATACCTCTGCTTATCCTTAAGAACACTTTTTTTTTTTCCTTCCTGTGTAAAATATCTTGTCGGAGTCAGATCTGCTACCCTACTAAGCATGCAAAGGAAAGTCTTTATGAGGACTGTTCCAAAGGCCTCTGAAACCAATGAGAAGGTGGAATTCTGTATACTGGCTTTGTCTAAAGTTTTTGAACTCTTCTGTAGAGGGTCACACCCTGTATATCCTGTATAAATACTTCATTAGTGATACATGTCTAAATTTGATTCATTGTTGTTGTTGTTATTATTATTATTATTAAGGTACATTTAATATGGTTACCAGACCAACTGTAAAAGCATTTTGTTTAATATTAACTTTTACAATTTTAATAAAAATTATATCGTTATGCCTTTTTTAAATATGAGCACTGAGCATAACTGAAATTTGCACAATTTCTCCCTGGCAGCTGTCAGAATACTATTCCAGCCTTTTTTCAAGTTGCACCTAGGTCTTGATGTGCATCTTCTTAACCCTCAGATGTTAATTATTGAATATTGTATTTAAATGCACAAAGCCTATTAGGAATATTTGCTTTAAATCTAAGATAACCCCAAGGAACTCTGAAGATA
This sequence comes from Fregata magnificens, assembly GCA_013389945.1. Classification (NCBI taxonomy): domain Eukaryota; kingdom Metazoa; phylum Chordata; class Aves; order Suliformes; family Fregatidae; genus Fregata; species Fregata magnificens. The sequence goes on from WAAD01013135.1 coordinate 107,828, forward strand.
GGGAACTCAGTTGTGTTAAGTGATAAGCTATATAGCATATTTAAGAATATTCACTGTTTTACTTTGGCTACAATCTTTATATAAAAAGATTCATAAACAATAGAATGTCCTATACATTCACTGAGTTTTGATGTGGGATAGTGAAAGAGGAGTCTGGTAACATATGACATACAAGAAAGGATACATTTTAGTCAGGTATGTCTGCATCCTTGGATATTGCACAAATATTACAAAATGTTCTAATACAGCTGTCTCACAATAGCTGCAAGAGCCCTGGACTGCAAAATTAATTCATATGGTTGTCTTCAGCTTACCAAAACTATATAGATAACATCTATTCTTTTAATGAACAATTGCATGCTTCTTTGTAAAGAAGGACATGATATTGTGTGCCATAACTTTTCATCGTATATTTGAATATGTTGTACATGCTGTACTCCATGAATGCAAAAATCTCTTCCAAGCAAATCCCATGTATTTCCCCTACTACTCATCAGACTGCTTGTAACATTCTTAGGAAGAAGCAAGACTAGGAACACAGGTAATAGAAGATAAGATTTACTATCTTTCTTTACTTATTATGTAGACTTTTGATCTTAAAATCAATTAGAGCATCTGTTTATCCTACCTTACTCATGAAGTAGTCAGGATGATAGTGTCGCTGAAAAAACGTACTTCAATATGTATTCCCAAAGACAAATTTTTCAATAAGCCTTCAAAAGACATTGCCTGCCCTTCCCCTTTCATAAAGGATATTCTCAAGCTGAGGAGTTAGCTTAAGTGTCAGGAAGCTCCCTTTGCAAAGCTGTTAGTGCTTGCCCTAATGGAAAATCAGGCCTTTGGAGGGGAAAAGGCTTCAAAAGTTCATGTGAGTTGGTGTCTGTTTGGGCCAACGTTGTAAAAAAGGTGGAACTGGCATGGGCAAGGAGGGCATTAAAGAGTTTAACTTACCAACATCGGGTAGCACCTTACCAGCACTTCATTTCTTTCGAGCTTTAATATCGTCAGCTCTTCATCCTCAGGTTCCTTACCGTACCTTACTGGCAATATATTAATAATATAAAAGATCTTTCATCTTGTTAAAAGTCAGAGCACACTACATAGAACACAAATATTTAATTCAAGTCACCTTGGAGACAGCATCTTTTCCTATGTTCTCTTACAAAAATTTCCCTGGGATGCATTTTCTAACTCTTTAAATCTTGAGACTGGATTACAGAACACTCAAAAGACAATTAGATTTTCTTTTGCTGTTGTTCTGAAAGTTGAATCAAAATTTTGTCTTTTTGGAAACTTCAATCTACATATTTCCCTTTTTCTTTTTTTCGTTTTTTTTTTTCTTTTTTAAGATGTCTTCATCACCTAATTGGTTAGTCATTCATTTATAAGGCTTAGATAGCATTGTGTGCCCAGATGTTATAGGGAACACAGGAACACAGTCTATCCAAGGAGGCACATGAGATGCTTGCGAAGTTACCCAACAGTGACTTCTACATAGAATGATCCTCTACCTGCATGATATGATTCTTTTTTTTTTGGTGACATATTTTTACAGATTTGTCAAAATATTTTTTTAAAGTTTCAGAGGTTCACACTAACAAAGCAAATATTGTCATCCTTGTATTTGATAATATATAATAAATATGGTTCATAGTACTACAACTAGACTAGTTGCAACTAGTACTTAGTTTTTAAATAGTTTTTTTGTTTATTCCTTAGCAAGCAATTTTGTCAAAGAATAAAAACACAGTGGCATAGAAACTCAGCTGAGCAACAGTGTATGTAGGTGTTCCCATGTATAGATACCTAGTTATTTGAAATAATTGATTGAAAACAACTGTTACTGTATTTTGCTCAATTTTTGTTGTAAAGAGTAATAATAGTATAGAAGTCAAATACAGTGAGTAGAGCTGATACTTTGTTTTACTAACAGTATTCACAGTCATCTTAGCCTCTGCCATGTCTCATTTCTTAAACCAACCTGAGTTTGGGAAGAAAAAAAGAAAAAAGAAGAAACAAATAGAAATAGAGGGTGAAAAAGTTTTGGGGAATCCTGAACAGCATTGAATTTTGCTTCAATTTCATATTCTAATATGGAAAGTTTTAAGAATATTAGCAAGTTTGGTATTTTATGTGACACAATAGATACATAGCATTTAAGTCTCTAATGCAATTCATTACTAGCGTGTGTATTTTATTAAAAAATTATGGAACCTTTGACTTGGCAGAATTATAAAAAAATTCTTTTGTGATCTTAGATTTTGGTAGCCCTCCAGGAAGAGTGAGACAGATATACCAATGTAACCAATTGCTTGCTAGCCTGGGTATTGTTTGGTGTTAAGTTACTGTTTATTTTCCTTCTGAAGTCATTTGCAAAATAAAAAAAAAATATTAAGTCTTGCTTCTGAGACACTTACTCTGACCTGTATATTTATCCTATTTTTTAACAAAAAGCTAAGTCAAAGAAAACATGCATCACTCCTGACTCAATTAGACTTCAGTGAGAAATAATAGAAGATAATCTTCTCAAGCAGAAGCTGTCAATATTGGGACCTAAAAAGCAGAGTATATGCAAAAGGCTGACATTCTCTTTCACAAAGGTAGAAATGCAAATTTATACCTGTCTATATTTGTATGACAGAT
>WAAD01013136.1:386-12771 GCA_013389945.1 Fregata magnificens
TTTTTTTTTTTCTGCTCTCAATTTGTTTATCATTAACACTCTGATATTTCTAATAACATTATTTATTCTGTAATGATTAAGAACTTTCCTTTCTGGATAAAGGAGTTCAAATGCCTCCTGTAATAATCCAAACAAATAATGTAAATGCTTTTAGAAATTCTGTTACATTTAGAAAGACAATAGAAATGTTTTAGAAAGACTCCCTCTATTTTTGTTCATTAATAAATCACTGAAAATAGCAGCCCTCTCTTTTGTTACTTTTTCACTCAGTTTGTCTTACTGCACTAATTAAGTTTTCTCATGTTTTTAAATCTCAGTCGCAGAAGAAAGGACAACAGTCACAATTTTTGCAAAGCCGTAACTTGAAATGCATAGCCTTATGTGAAGGTAAGCTGAAAGCCCTTGAAAAAACTGGTTTAGTCATGGACACAGTGTTACTGGATGCAAATCAGTGAGACCTTTAGTTCCAGTATTGGTTGTTTTTAGATAAGACACTACTGGTAGGCGTACAAGTACTTGCATAATATCTGACCTTTATATTTCAGTTCAGAATGTTTCCCTCTTTCAACAAAACCCGTAACACATGCTGAATTTTCATGAAATAATCATATGCTCAGAGCGACTGATCATCTGGTCTGTCTTTACAATGTGATCGTATTCCTAAGCCATCAAGATAACCCAAGTCGTGGCCTTTATTTGGAACACTGACTTCTTGCAAGCTCTTGACAAATGCATTAAACACCTAAAAGTCAGAAAAAACAGCTTTCCTATTGAATTTCCAGATAATTTTTCACTGTTCAGGCAAATACACTGTTCGTCTGGCAACCAGTCTGTTCTCTCTGACTGCTTCAGAAATTTTCTGAAGTTAAAATCCAGTGCATATGAGTACAGTCATTCTCAAAAGATTTGGCTATTCTTTTAATAAATAATGAGACCTCAGCAGGTTTTGAGAACAAAGAATTATGAAATTAGAATAAGAATTGCACCAATAATTGGTAATTAGTCTCAATGGCCGAACAAAAAGAAATTATATTAAACTCAGTTTGCCCTTCATTTGGAGCATTTGTTTATTTTTAAAAGTAAAAATTAAGACAAACGGTGGAAAAGCTATTATTTCAAAATGGAGGCTTTAAGCTATATATGCTACTTTTTAATGCACATGTTTTTGAGAATGTTCAAGTGAAATAATTCATATGATTAAGGAGATGTCAGTCAACATGAAAATGCAATTTGATCTGGACAGAAAAAAATGTAAGTTTAGTTCTAAAACTTTCAGAAGAAGATACAAAATGAATCTAGGGCTTACTAGAATTTACTTGGCCTTTAATACCTGAAGTTTCTAAATAAAAATTATATCTTTCACAAGGACTTTTTCATCCATATTGTTCTTTCCTCACACTTACTAATGGATTGTCAATTTTACAAGGGTGAATTTTAAATATTTGGTAAAATATATTTTCTTCATTCACATTCACTTCATTTTTCTGTGAAAATAGAGTGTTTAGGGGAGGTGGTTAATAGAGATTTTAAATAAAATTAATTACAAGAGATAAATGTTTGTTAAAAATTACAATTCATGGAAGAAATGGTATAAAAATTGAGTATGCATTTATTCATGGTAGTGAGTGTTAGAATAGAACAGACTGTTTCAGTTGGAAGGGTCCTGCAACGATCACCTAGTCCAACTGCCTGACCAATTCAGGGCTGACCAAAAGTTAAAGCATGTTGTTAAGGCCATTGTCCAAATGTCTCTTAAACACTGACGGGCTGGGGGCATCAACCACCTCTCTAGGAAGCCTGTTCCAGTGTTTGACCACCGTCTCGGTAAAGAAATGCTTCCTACTGTCCAGCCTAAACCTTCCCTGGTGCAGCTTTGAACCATTCCCATGTGTCCTATCACTGGATCCCAGGGAGACGAGACCAGCACCTCCCTCTCCGCTTCCCCTCCTAAGGAAGCTGTAGGGATCAATGAGGTCGCCCCTCAGCCTCCTTTTCTCCAAACTAGACAAGCCCAAAGTCCTTAGCCGCTCCTCAAAGGACATTCTTTCCAGCCCTTTCACCAGCTTTGTTGCCCTCCTTTGGACACATTCAAGGAACTTCACATCCTTCTTAAATTGTGGGGCCCAGAACGGCACACATTACTCAAGGTGAGGCCGCACTAACGCTAATACCGAATACAGTGGGGTAGTCACATCTTTTGACTGGATGGTTGTACTGTGTTTGGTGCACCCCAGGATGCGGTTTGCCCTCTTGGCTGCCAGGGCACACTGCTGACTCGCATTGAGCCTGCTGTCGACCGGCACCCCTAGGTCCCTTTCTGCATGGCTGCTCTCTGGCTACTCCTCCCCCAGTTTATACTTGTGTCTGGCATTACTCCATCCTAGGTGCAGGATCCGGCATTTCGACTTGTTAAATTTCATCCCATAAATCATAGCCCAATACTCCAATCTGTCTAGATTCCTCTGCAAGGCCTCTTGTCCCTCGAGAGAGTCAACAGCACCTCCCAGTTTGGTATCATCAGCAAAGCTGCTAATGGTGCCATCAGCTTCTGCACCCAGATCATTGGTAAATATCTTGAGCAGAACTGGCCCTAGAATTGAGCCCTGAGGAGCACTGCTGGTGACCGGTCACCAGCCAGATGTAGCCCCATTCACTACAACCCTTTGAGCTTTGCCCTTCAGCCAGTTCTTCACCCAGCGCACGATGAACCCATTCATGCCACAGTTGGACAACTTGTCCAGAAGGATAGTGTTTAAATGCATTTATAGAAATCTTTTCAAATACAGATTGATGGTATAGCTTCTACCTAGTGATAAAAAGGTTTCTTGCATGTGTTGCCCTCATTCTGCTGGTAAACAACCTATCATCAAATACATTGCTGTTTTCTAAACACTGAGCAAGTTTTGGCAAGCTTTGTGATCCCCTTGGGTCATAATTGCTATGCTTAATTTTTTAAAATATTTGGTAGTATTACAAATCCCAAATTTGTCATATCTCAGTTTCAGGCTTTGTCTTTAACATCTTATTTTTGGCTCAGCCATCACCAAACACAAATCTCTCTGTTCCAAAAGCTCATTAATTGACTCAGATCCTCCTTAACAGCCCTATCGCCATTTAAAACCAGGTTTTAATAAATATAGTTCTTCATTTTTCATTCCAATTAAGAACTGGCTCCCCTACACAAAGCATCTGTGTTTTCTGGAAAATATAACATATTTTGGAAACAAGAAAAGTTCATCTCCCTGTTTGTACTAGCAGCCAACTCAGAGTCTACACCACATCACAGACATGCAGTGGAAAACTACAGATTCCCAGAAGGCTACTTAAAGTGTATAGAAAAGCAAATCTTTTAAAGCAATATTTTCGAGGCATGTTTTCATCACTATGAAATTTATTCTTTCCCTGATAGTGATAACTTCATCCGATCTGCACAAACATGGAGAGATATGGGTAGTTCCCAATACAGATCACGTGTGTACAAGATTTTTCTTTGTGTGAGTACAAAGCTTCTTTTAACATTCAACTTCTTTTCATCCTAGACCTTTTTCCCTATGTTCCCTCCCATAGTTGTAATTAAAGTAGATAAAAGACATTTCTTCCTAATTCTTTTCAGTATCACTTCATTTTTTGTCTTTCTCTGTACTTACTTTTGTTAGAAAATGTATGGATAAGCTAGTGACAAAGGTTTAGTAGATGTTTTGTTATAGAATAAATGAATGGAGAGTTACTGATTTTTCCCATTCTATAGCATTACCTCATGTTACGGTAAGTCTATCCATGTATCATAAAATATCATTTCTATTTGGCTGTATGTTTTAAAGCTGAGGAATGCATTAAAGGCTTCCTGTCTATGATGTGAGCATTTCCCCTCTCACCTATGACTTGTCCCCTTTGGGTCCTAGTGGCTTATTCAGCCTCAGGGTTTCATAGACAATGGCAGCCTTACCACTCTTCACTCTCTAGAGTTTAGGATCTGCATATAGTGATGAACTGCAACAGAGGATTTTAATAGAAACATGTTAACATATGGAATAAGCGCTCTTGATTATTGAATGAAACAGTTTTGGATGGGTTTAGGTAGATTAATAAACCACTAATTTGATTTTATTTTCTGTACTTTTTTTTAGCTATGAAGATGGTCAAGTGGGTGATACAAGTATAAATACACAGGAACCAAGCATTCATAAAGAGATTCTTCGAGTCATTGGCAATCAAACTGCTACTGGTTAAAAGGACCACTCTTATTTAATTGATGTGATTTGGAAGCCTTCCTCAGTCTCAAAGCTGGATTTTGAACTGAAGAAGATGCAAAAAACTAATTTATTATTATTATTCTAAGCAAATTAACCCTTTGAATACTTACTGTTTTCTTACTTAGTATTTCTTATCTCATCAAAATACCTGACATGGTATGAATTAGCAACTGTAGGGGTGCAAAGTCTATTAATATACTACAACTAATAATAATTAAAAAGGCATTTGGGTTGCTCACAATAAACAGACTTTAAAAAGGAGTTTTGTGCTGATATTTTTATATTAAACTTCAATTGGAGGTTTTAGTACTGTATACTGGTATTTTAAATTCAGAATGACTGAATTATAAGTGAGAGAGAAGATTTTATAGCGGAGCACCTGTATTATGCAGGATACTTTGCAATAAGTAAAATATTCTCGTATTTAAACACAATAAAAGGTTCTCTGGANGTTAAATCTAACCATATATTTAAAAGTACATGCTGAATTAAGGCTTTTACATGATTGAGTTGATTGTTGGTGCATCAGAAAATACAAATGCAAAATTTTACTGATTTTCTTCTTGGTGAAATATTTTTATTAATTTATTCCTAAGGATAAACAAACAAATTAAAATCTCTCTGTCCTTTAAAGTAACAACTGTTTTTTTCCAAGTGAGCATGATGGCAACACAGGTAGGGAGGGGCCTAGTCTCCAAGGCATAAAGCATATCCTGTGCCCTGATGAGTGCCCTTGGCAGCCCTCACGGTAGCTATCCTGAAGTCTCAATCACACCCTTGAATATGGAGCACAGTTCAACTTACCCATCTGTGCAACTATTACAAGCCACCTCAGAAAGCAAAAATAGACTGAATCCTCTATTATGTTATTTTCATAATAAAAACACTGAAGCGCCAAATAACAGCACAACAGAGCACAGATGTGTTTGTTTCTTTTAAACAGAACTGCATTAGATATGCTGTAATGGGTGATTCCTTCTTTCTAGTTCAAGCTACACTCCCTTATTACTTGCTGCAACTGAAGTGCCCCACAAGTAAAATAGTGTTCTTGGGCCTAGGAGCACATGCTTGGAGATGTATTTTAGCATTCCAGACTTATTTGCTGGGGACTTCAGTTTTTCTGGGTTCACATCCAGAGTTGTAAAGCCAATCCTATTTGCAAATCCCTGTTTTGCTATTGAATTTCTGTTGACTTTCACCCCCATTTGGCGGAACCCTAACTTGAAAATCACTACTCTAATTGTTATCTTTTGTGTTGGGACACAGGTTAACTTCTTGAAACAAAGAGGATTCCTGAAATCTGGCTATCTATGTAAAGGCTGCCGTAGGTTGTGTAACTGCACAAGATCAGCACAATTCAGAAGTGGAGCTGAAACCCTGGCATGACCATCTCTCTATAACTTGTCCTGCCTGTGTCTGAATCGCTATATTTTGCATAACAAAAAGAAACTAGGAAGCAAGTCCGCAAAGATATCCTACGTTGACTGTCTGGGCTGATAGTCCACGACTGTGGGAGGCCTCGTCAAAAAACTAGACGAAAAGAAAGATGACCATGAATGAACTGGAGAAGCCAAGTAAGCAGTAATCTTCTCTGTTCCCTCAAGCTGCAGCAGGGTCACAAGTGAACCCCTTGAAGGAAGAAACCTGGAATATAGCTATGGCAGCAAGTCAGCCTTGGTTTGCACGGTGGGGTCATGATACTGGCCATGCATGGTGCCATTATAAGTACAACCACTGGAAAGTGGAGGGAAAATACATCTCTGCCAAATTTTAAGCCTGCTCAGAGGTGTGTTTTAAATGGATGATGAAGAGGAAGGGACAGGGTGGAGGAAGGCAGGGCTCTGAGGTATATGGAGGCCTTGCTGTTGTGAGGTGCCCACTTCAGGGTGTACTGAGGCGACTGGCTTATGCTTGGGGGAGAGGGAGGGTGACCAAGAGTAAAAGGCGGAGTGTGATGACCACAGGCATTACAAAACAGTGGGAGAGGGCAAAACCTTTCAGGGAGAAAGGTAGTTCTGAAGGGACAAGGGGTTTGCTGGTAGGAAAGGAAAAAAAAATGAGGAGCCACTGAATTACTAACAGGCAGCATTAGCAGCTTAGGTCCCATAGGGTGCATGGCAGGAAAAGGGACTGGGGGAATGAAGCTGCAGTGTGGGGAAACACAGCCCACGGAGGTATGGGGCAGCGCCATGCCCAGAGCAGCTGGGCCACCAGGGAAGGTGTCACGCTGTCGGGGACAGTGCAAGGATGCAAGCCTAGTGTCGCACACAAACAGCAATTCAATTAAACCAAAATTCACTTGCTACGCAGTATCTCAGTCACTTTTTTCTTTAGCCAATATATTAATGAGAAACTTCTTCTAAGGTGTTATATTACCTGCAGGTGAACATGAGTCTTCAGATCATGTAACAAAGTATTAGTTCTCATCATTTTTAAAAGGTGAAGGGAAAGAGGGAGGTTCTTTGGGGGTCTGTTACTCAAAAATGAATAGCCCTTCTATAGCAAACTTCAAAGCTGAAAAAAAGACTTTATCACCAAGAACTGGAATGAAAAAGCCTGAGGATGAGATTTTCTGTGAAGGATTTTTCCCTCGTGGTTTTATCCAAGGGTGGAAGTTGAATATTGCTAAATTCTTCCAAATACTTAGATTCACATGGATTCCAGGGGATGAAAAATAAAAAGCCAGGGTCATCTGAGCAAGGACCCTGTGTTATCCCCAAAGCCCTTACATTTCCCTTCCTCTGTTATCATGCACACGTACTGGTGATAGAACAATCTTTACGATTCCTGCTGTAAAGATATAGGCTTTTCACAGATAGCTTTTAATCAAAGAAAATAGAGCCCCAGGCTCTACTATCTCTCTTGTTAGAAACCTCCATGAAGCCATAGCTATCTGGCTGTGACCACGTCCAGCACAGAGCAACCAAGGGAATTCTTGGGAAAGAACTTTCTAGCTTCTTCCTACATCCCACAATAAATTAGAAGCCTTCAAATGGGGAAGGTTTGAAGGAAAAATTATGTTAATACCTTAATGTTGCACCCTAATTATGAATTACCATATTTATACTTCTGAATATTTTAAACATTGAGAAAGGAATCCAAAAAGATGCTTTTAGGCCTTTCTTGAGGTTCAGGCAGATATTTAGCATTCAGGGGGTTAAGCAATTTGAGTTATCGTCTCCTATGATATGAATGAGCATAGCTCTGTTTTCTTCAGCAGTGCTACACTGTTTCGATAAGCTGAGTCCTTGACTCCGTATTACTTATCATAAAATGGCCAGTTTGTGTAATATTCTGCCTGATGTTTTACAGGAACTACTTGATGACACCTGAATTGTTTATGCTTATATTTTTCCTCTAAAGCCCTTGAAGAACTGTTATTGATGCTGTATAATTTTAATATTATAGCTGTTAGTACTAAAAATGCATCTGATGAATAATGCTAAGATTATGCTTTTGTTAATACAAATATAGAATCACCCCAGATGAAGACTTTGTGCTTAGATCAATTATACTTTGCTTATAAACCACTTACTACTGTGGAAGCAATTAGCATACTTCCAACATGCATGAGTACAAAGTGCAAAAAAAAAACCAAAAAGAGACAAATGAATGAAGAGATTCATGATTTAAAAAGAAACACTAAAAAAACCCTAAACAAATATAAAAACAGTATCTAGTTACTTAGGCATTATATTCATTTAGATGGATTTCTTCTTGGCTCTAGAAAATGTAAGTCAAATACAAAGCGTACGAGCCATGACTGACAGGGAGGTAATGCTGTGAGAGCAAAAGCACCCTGTAATCTTAGCATTTTCACAACAGATAGGTTTGGGGCCTGATCCCGCGTCGTGCTGAGCACCCACTGGAGGTGCTGAGGGCCAGGCCCTTAAACAAACGTAGGCAGGTTTTGTACTAGTCACTCCTCGCTCTCATGGTAAGTTTTCTAGAAGCCGCTGAGGCGAAGGCCCGTTGCAATGGGGTCAGCGTGCAGATGCCCATGCGTCGCCTGGCCCGTAGGCTCGGGCGGGAGTTAGCAGGACTCAGCTTCTCCTTGGCTGCGGGATGGCAGGACGGCAGCCATGGTGGCAAGGGTGAGGGGGAGAAAGGGCTGGGAGGGCCCCGGCAGATGGGGCCCAGCCTTGCCATGCACGGCCCCTCCACCGTCTGCCGGCAATGCGGGCATTGTGCCGGCAGCACTGCGGCAGCCCGGCTGGCACTGGCCGCGGATCCGCTTGTCCTGCGGCGCTTTATTTGTAAAACTGAGGCATTAGTCTGGTGTCCTGCGTGATTTCTTCGTTACAAGCACTACCTCAAGGTGAAAGAGGAGCCTGTTGACTAAACTGAGCAAGGTCTGTTGCTTGGAGAGCAGTTAAGGTATGTGTAGCACTGAGAGTTGTTCAGAAAGGATCTTGAGTCTGGTCAGCCAGCGCTCTGATGCTAATCAAATTTATTCCTTGAAGCGCTCAGGAGTGGAGGGACACTTGTGCTTCAGAAGGGGATAAATAAAAATGGGAAGATTTACTCAAAGCAGAGCGGCGTTCTGTGTGCATGGTGTCATATAAAATGCCCAAGGATGTTGCCAGTAGTTTGAATTTCTGGATTTGGTTTTGGAAATGTCAGGTCTGAAAGCGCTGACCTCCTCTTTCCCGGAGTGGCACTTTCGTACCCCTGCTCACGGGCTGGAGCAACAGCCACCAACAAGAGCGGGAGGGAATAAAACACCTTGAGCTGCTGTTTCGTAGTATTTTGACTGCGTGCTCCTGCTAAATTTCAGTCTGCCACAGAACGGCTATGGTGTAAATTACTACCCATTACACTTTGCATTGGGGTTTTGTATACATACTAAGTATAAGGCTTTTGTAATGAAACAAAAAAAAAAGAATTCAAGTAGTTTTTAGATGAACTTATCTAGCGTGTGAAAAACCTGTTGAAGAATAGATTACGTTAAACATTTACCAGCAAGTCAGTAAAAATAGTCCTTATACACAGACATTAAATATAATTTAATGTTCTAAAAATAATTTTTGAATTTACCCAGTATGTATTGTATCTTTGAATTTTAAGAAGCAGCCACTCCTTTATGTAAACATAAAATATGCCTATGTTTCTTTTAACTCTACGGCCTTTTTTTCTCTGAATAAATTTATTAAATTCTGTACACAAAATAGTACTACAGCCTGCTATTTAGCCTATGGTGCCTTAGAGTTACTACAAATATTTAACAAAATGTACATAATGTAAATACTGCAAGAAGATCACTAAGGCCAAATATTTTCTCTCTTCACTTTTTACTGCACTTGCTTTCTATTGCTATTTAAGCCTCTTTTATCCAGCTTTGTAACAGTTATAACATTGTAGCCAATGTAAATGTTTACTTTCAATAAATCAGAATTTGTTCAACAAGTACTGTGCATTTGGGCACTATTTTGAGAACTCTGTTCGAAGTTAAAACAGTCGTCTAAGAATTAAACTGTGTCTGAAGCAGTTTCTTGACTTTGCTAATTTCAACGACATCCAAAGGTCATGCCATGCTTTTACACATATTATTGGAGTAAAATTTTTCTGCAGTGATCTTTTTAAAAATGCTTAGATGAACAGTAAAACCAGCTTTCCATGCTGTGTTTATCTGAATGCTTTGCACAACTGGTTCAAAATAGAGATACTGGAATTAAAGCAGTATTTTGCATGTACAGTATCATATAAAATGCATCAGGATCTCTCAAGATGCATTTTATAATTGCTTTCAAGGAAGTCCTCTTTTTCTGTAGAGCTGTTTTTGTCATGAAAACACAGCAAATATATGACAACCCATGTTGTACTTTAATGTGGGTATGTTTAAAGTATAAATGCACATCTGCAGCTCATAAAATATGCAGACATTTGTGGGACTGGTTATTAATTCAGTGACTGTACTATTTTTTTCACTGTCTATGAGCTCATTTTAATTATATGTGTGGATATTAACTTGTATCTTTTGAAGTTTTAGCTTTTGCTTTGTTGAATTTATTATTTTGTTATTGAGGATTTTGGATTGGCAAAGTCAAAGTAGTACTATTATTTTGAATGCTGTTAAGTATTTTACACAAATATAACTATGGGAGAGAGGAAAAAATACATCATTGCTACCCTAAATGACTGATAATTTGCCTTTGATTGGAGTGTACAGGCTGGAGCTTGAATTCTACACTGGAAGAGATATTCCATGCTTCGGGGACCTGAAAGTTGGAAGAAACAGTGACTTCCAAACTCACAAAACAAGAGCTGAATCAGTGGTGAAATCTCAGACTTTAGTAAAATCAGTACCCACAGACAGCAGGAGGGACAGGATTTATACCACCTTTGGCTTAACTGCTACTCCATTTCCAAGTCACTGCATTGCAGGCTCCCTCAGTATGCATCAATAGTCAATTTTCCATTGAGAAAGTTTATGGCATATTGTATTCACCTGTTGAACAGTTCAGTGCGGGACCCAAGAAGTTAATAATCCAAATGTTAATTGACAGCAATACAAAATTATTGCAGTGGACCAGAGCTGCTTTCAAATGCACACATTGCTTTTTTGACAGGAGGAAGAGCAGAAAATCTAAGAAAATACAGCCATTGGAAAAAGTACATGCCGTATGCATTAAACTGTGTTTGCACACTTGACCAACTTCTTTTTTGTGAATTACTGTGCAGTGCAGATTACAGCAAATAATTTTGCATAGATCACACAGCCTGGGCCCCCTCCAAGAGGGATTTGTCCACCTAAAATATAGGGAGGCTGCTTAAATAGAGCTGCATTAAATGAATGAAGCCAGTAGTAGCTGAGGGCCACAACTTTGCTATGGCCCAGCTCTCAGCACAGTGCAAGCTCTTTAGTTACTAAAGAGAAGAAACCTTGAGGAATATAACAAAGGCTTACTTTAGGGCTCAGTGCCTTGCAAAAACCTAGTGTCAAAACAGGTGAAAAAGAGGAACAGCATGTGAAAAAAATCCCCGTAGGTTTTAAGTTGGCATTTTTAATTAGCCCACATAATAGCTCCCTCAGGATTATTTTCTCAAATGTGGCAAACATTTTCCATTCACATTTGAGGGAGAGAAGTGTAATTCAACACACAGAAATTGAAGACTCTGAATGGGGCATAAGACCCTTTTAGTGGCAAAACTGAATATAGCGAGCCTCTGTGCAAGGCGTCAGCTGTTGGATTCCAGACAGTTCCAGAAAACTGACGTTTTGCAAAATGCTGAAGCAGTGGGAATAATACTAGCAGCAGGAACAGAGACTGCTGCAGAAGCAAGAACAGCACAAGTCTCCAGAGATCATGCCTGGAAAAAAATACAGGAACTCCTGGCTTAAGGTTTGCTCAACAAAAGCCAGAGCTTATCATCAGCAAAGCAATTCTAATTTGTAACTTTTAAAGAGAAAGCTTTCCATTGTTTGGGAGAAATGAGGAAAAAAAATGTTAAGTTTTCTTCAACCTGCTGTCCTGTAGCTGTATAGCTCACTCTAAAAGCATGCCTGGGGCAATGTCCCACTGTACTTGCACGTAGCAGGCTTACTTACAGCAGTAGCGACTTTCATATAGATCTCTGGCAGAATGAGGAATGGCTCAGTTAGCTGACAATTCCTTGGAGCCTGTCTCATATTTTATTTACATATTCTGATGGAGTCTGTACAGGTAAAACAGTCCAGAAAGGGAATAGGTGGCTGATATTTTTCTTGCTGGTTTTCAACTCTGATCAGATTATTCTTCCCGTGTGACCTGTTGAACAAACAATTTTGCTGACTGTTTAAGAAAATAATCTTGCTCCCTCCATCTCTCCTAGACAAATAGCTTGGGGTTTGGGGGTATTTCTGCTCACAACCATCTACCAAGTTTAATTCAGTATGAAGAAGTTTGAGGATGAGGGGAGTCAGAGCCCAACCAAATTTAAATATATATATATGAATGTAAATATGTAAGTAAATATTTAAATGTAAATATATTTGTATCTATATAGAGGAATGTAAATTAAAACAGTTCTGTTGACTCAAAACTAAGCATATCACCATTTACAACACTTTTTTTGACACATTTTTGACAAATGCAGTGTGTTACAAATACAGTTTTTAACTACCCTAATGTGGTAACTTTTGGTAGACCTGA
>WAAD01013137.1:0-10865 GCA_013389945.1 Fregata magnificens
ACCCTCAACAAGTTTGCTGACGACACCAAGCTGTGCGGTGTGGTTGACATGCCGGAGTGAAGGGATGTCATCCAGAGGGACCTTGACAGGCTCGAGAGGTTGGCCCGTGTGAACCTCATGACGTTCAACAAGGCCAAATGCAAGGTCCTGCACATGGATCGGGGCAAGCCCAAGCACAAATACAGGCTGGGCGAGGATAGGGTGAGAGCAGCCCTGAGGAGAAGGACTTGGGGCTTTTGGTTCATGAGAAGCTCAATGTGACCCAGCAACGCACGCTTGCAGCCAACCGTATCGTGGGCTGCCTCAAAAGAAGCGTGACCAGCCAGTCGAGGGAGGCGATTCTCCCCCTCTACTCCACTCTCATGAGACCCCACCTGGAGTACTGCGTTCAGCTCTTGGGGCCCCCAACATAAGGAGGACATGGACCTGTTGGAGCAACTCCAGAGGAGGGCCATGAAGGCAATCAGAGGGCTGGAGCACCTCTCCTAGGAAGACAGGCTAAGAGAGTTGGGCTTGTTCAGCCTGGAGAAGAGAAGGCTCTGGGGAGACCTTCTAGCAGCCTTTCAGTACCTGAAGAGGGCCTACAAGAAAGCTGGAGAGGGACTTTTTGCAAGGGCATACAGCGATAGGACAAGGGGTAATGGCTTTAAACTGAAAGCGAGTAGATTTAGATCAGATATAAGGAAGAAGCCCTTCACTATGAGGGTGGTGAGGCACTGGAACAAGTTGCCCAGAGAAGTTGTGGATGCCCCATCCCTGGAAGTGTTCAAGGCCAGGCTGGATGGGGCTTTGACCAACCTGGTGTAGTGGAAGGTGTCCCTGCCCATGGGCAGGGGGGTTGGAACTAGATGATCTTTAAGGTCCCTTCCAACCCAAACCATTCTGTGATTCTATGACTATGCCGAAGTTTATTTTGCCTCAAAGTTGTTCTGAAGAGCCAAGGAGCTGTCTCAGTTCATGGGCTGCCTTTAGGACCACCAACTCTAAGAGAGTCTGGCAACGTCAAAGGGCCCGTTCTAGAGCACTTACTCAAACAGTGTAAACAATAGGATTTTGATTTGTGCATGACATTTCAATAACTAAATCCAAAGGACTAAATTTTTTCAACTAGCAGTGTTTAGGATGACTAGGTTATTGCTATTTAGTTAATGCGCAAACTCAGAAATTCAACTGAAATCTCTGTTAGAGACATAAGGAACATAACAATGACACTGGCCTGAGCCAAAGCACTGGTTACTCCAAACCTCTGTCGGGGGAAGAAAGGGCTTTTTATTCTGGACAAACCAAAAGCAAGGGCCTAATGGAAACAGCTTGAATCTGAACTACGGAGTTGATCCATTATATTCCATGGCTCTAGTAACATCAGCAGATCATCGGCAGCTGTTGGCTTTTAGATATGTGTGACTGTCCCCCTGCATATAGGTATCTATTCAGCTGGTGTCAAAGGACAAGGGACCCAAAATTTAATCTTCCCAAAAACATTCATAAAGATATAAAATCCAGCAAAACAAACAAGAAGAACTTCTATTCAGTAGCCAAAATTATGGCAGTCTGAACAGTGATGCTCATGAACTTTAAGGTAGGGCAATTTTCTGTACCTTGATTATCATTAAATATGTTGAGAGCTGGAGCAATTTCTGTAGCTTTCCATAGACGTATAGTGCCGTCTGCTGAACAGGACAGCAAACGCTGGTGTGCTCCACTGTAAACCAGACCCCACACTGCATCTGTATGGCCTACAAAAGCACCTCTTAGAACAGAAGGATCTGTGAACAAAGCACAACAAACCACATTTCAAAACAAAATTTGAATTAAGTCAATAGTTCTATCTTGGTCTCTGTTTTTTGGACCAACCTTAAGAAGTTAGTCCATAAAAAAAACCCAAGACCAATCAGGTCATATCAATATAGAAGTCTCAATTACTCTTGTATGAAGATGCTTGAATTTCATCAGCATATGTGTCATTCAGTTATCCAGTTTACAACTAATGGAACAAAACAAAATTTCAGCAGAAGGGACAGTATGAAAGTTGGCAAAACACACTTTGATTTTAAAATTCACTCTCAAACATTAATGTCACAGCAGTCCCTTTTTTCCAAAAGCCGGCTTTGATGCCAACCGCATCTGAAGCTACGAGAAGTGAAAAATGGTTTAAAACACAGACACAAGGGTGACATCCATTCAGATCTGGTAAATCTTACTGAACTGGGCCTTTTTAGCTGTTTGCAGACAACATTAACAGCTTTGGTCTCAGACTATACAACCTCTTTTTATCTCAACTGCACAGAGATTTGTTGAAGAAAAGAACATTAAAATACACATTTGCTGTACTTGCCAAGTATCAGGTTTAGTCCTGTACTTTTTCAACTTAGCTGTTTTCTCAAAATTGTGATGAGATCAAGGCATTTTTAAGAAAATGGCAAATGTTATCTTCTCATCAACCAGCATCAGTATTAAAACAAAAGTTTACTTAAAGTAATTGAAGCCAACATTCAATTTTCTCTTTTAAATTTTCAAAGAAGCATTACCTACAAATTATACTATTTTAGCCACATAACATTAATGTCACTAAATGTATCATTTCACCAGTGTATGTGACAGCAACGTACCGTAAGAGTCATAGGGGTCGATGTTTGGGTTGGTTGTATTCCAGCCATGGATGAGGCCATCCGTTCCCCCACTGTAACACTGCTCACCATTACTGCTCATCACCACACAGAGCACTGGTCCACTGGAAGAACCCCCCACAAAGAAACGTTGACTATTAACATTTCCATTATGTGAAAACCAATGTCAATGGAATCTTCAAATTTCCCCGTTAGATACAATTCACTTGCTGCACGGACTGCAACAAAAGTCCTGCATAGTCAGATCATATGCTACAACACTTCCCACAAAAAAACCTCCACAACATTTGGTAATGTAACTACAATCAGGACAATTTAATCATAATGCACATGAAATATGAAAAGTGTCACACTCTAAAATGACAGGCTTTGTTATTTTGCATAAACAGCTTTTTTCACTTTTTTTAAAGATCTAAGGCTCTTGCATGAAACCGATTCAGTAGATTTTACTCCACTGCAAACAGCTTCATTCTACAGATGCAGATATCTGACAAAAAGGCAAGAGCTGCAATGATGAACAGAACACCTAATTGAATCTGAACTGTATAATTTGTAGACTTTTCTTTTTAAAACTGTGGTGTACCTAGCTCCAGACATAAATAATTATGCAGAAAGGAGATGAACATATGTAGATATTTTAAATAACACAGGAACTAAAAGCATCACATGAAATCACTAGTTGACAAGGTGCAAATTACTTTTTTAAAAAATTCTGTGGCTGCTTAAAAATCACATATTTCTCAAAATATGACAATGCTTCTCAGGAAATACTCACTTATGTGCTCTGAAGGTATATATTGGCTCTACATCAAGAGAGGCACTCCTAAATGAAGTACAAGAAAATGTTAACATGTATATGATCTTACACAATGCTTTACAAAAATGTGCCAGAATTGCTAAATTCTTAAAATCACCACTATGTCCTTTGAAGTGTTTCTTGCACAACTTCCTCTCCCAACATGATTTTTTGTATGTCTAGGAATTCTTTGCATTCTTTCAAAATATGATAGGATTTGTTTCATTGGTTTTGTTTTGGTTTTTTGTTTAAAGACCTTCAAGGTAGAGAGTCCACAAACTCTCACACACCAATCAAACCTGTAGGTAGGTACATCAATGGTGGGGAAGGAGTGGAGGGCCATCAGTATCAAATGGAATAAATCATTAAGTGTTCCCAATCCTTATCAGAGGAAAGGAGCTTATGACACCTTGTTTTTATACCAGTGCTGTAGCACAGTTACAAACCACTTCAAAAACTGCTGCTCTGGACTGTACAAGTCAGGTGCTTGTTACAGACTGCAGGAAGACCACATGCTTTGCCCAGTCCTCCTAAAAGGTATGATGTACTCCCTTACTATATTAGCCCCACTAAGAATTTGCTCTCATTTCTGCAAATCCCCAGCAACACGCAAGAGACAGTGTAAAAAGGAACCTAGCAACATCTCTGTCAAAGTTTAAAGCTGTACACATGTATATGCATATATGCGTATACATATATATGCATATATAAAAATGCATTTTTATACATTTATATACACATGCAAACACACTAACAGGCCACATTCAAATATTTTCACTAGTAGATTTATTTGCCATGTTATCTAGGAGGAAAATATATAAAAGTGAATGGTTTTCATTTTCACAAAAAAACCACATTCACGAACATGCATGGATTTCTTCTGGCACTCTTTAAAAGTCTCCATCCTTCTCTAAGAGCTTGTTTTCCTACTCTGAAATTCAAGGAGCAATTTCCATTAACTGCAAGGGCCATCCAGTGAAGCGGCATCTACAATTACTTTTTTTCTTCATAAGTGAAAATGGTTTTTGAAACAAGACAAAAAAAAAAAATCTTACTTTTTTGCTGGGGCTGTTTTTTGTAAATTCCACATTTTTAATGTATGGTCCTCTGAAGCTGTTATTAAGACTGGTTCAACCGGATGAAAAGCGAGACCTCTTATTCCATCAAAGTGACTTCTTAATGTGAATTTGGGGTTCCAAGTCTTTCTCAATGCATCCTTATTGTTTGCTATCTAATAAAAAAAAATGCCAAACTTGTAATTAATCTGGAAGGCACAATTAAAGGAAGAAATCAGAAATTTAGTTTGGCATTTTCAGAAGATGTCAAATTACCTCACCCACTTTTAATAACAACCTGCTTTTGAGCAACAATCCACTTAACACTGATCAGACAATTCAAAATGAGAATGAAGGTGGATGTATTCCACAAAGGCAACAAGTAATGTCGCGTCCACAGTAACACATTCTGTGCAAGTCTGAAATAATCCACGCCTTTTAAGTTATGCAATTTAAGATCTGTAAAGTACCTTTCTGACTGATACTGCTGTGAACTCAGTTTGGTATTTGAAAGTTCATCTATACCTACTGGCTCACTCATTAACACTGGGACTGACTCAGCCAAGCTGTGGTCCCCGAATATCCAAAGAATCACTGACATGGCATCTCTAAAGTAAAGATCTAAGAGAAACAGAGAAGTGTCTAGCAGCACAGAAAGGAACACAATCTAACTTACTCACCTAAGGCAACGCAAGCTCTGTAATAATGCAAGACAAGTAAAGCTTGCCAGAAAGAAAAAAAAAAAAAAAAAAAAAGGCAAAAAGGACTTGGCTACACACTAAGAATATAACTGGCAAGCAATAAGCTATCGTATATACAGACACAATTATTTGGCAATAAATGCATTTTTAGCAGATCCAAAAAGAAAGCCTTTAAAAGAAAAACCTGGTTACTTCAACACTGCTCCTCTGAACAAATGTTGATGTAAAATACTGAACAGACTTTTATCACTCTGTCAGTCAACACTGCCATAGTTAAATTTACCTTCCCATAACCACTGCTGATGGTGGTTATGGAAAACCAGGAAAACAAACAATTGTAACTCAAACATTGATGATTTCATTATGTTGAAAACTACAGATAAACCCAAATAATTTAATCTCATTAACTGATTAACTGCAAAGAAGAGAAAACTGTTTTGAGCCACTTCAAGAATCTACATTTTATTCTGGAATGGAGCGGGGGGAAAGTTTAAGAACAAAAGTGCTTTTTCTTAAGTTTTGTTACTTCCGGATTTAGTAATAAAAAATATGCTTCAATTAAGAAGTTAAGATTTTAAACAGTGAGAAAGGAGTCATAACAAACAGCAGGTTTAGTCTCATCATATTTCTTAGTAATTATGTACTGTCTGCTCAGGGAGACAGCTCAGTTTCTTTGCCAGTTTACTGAGCTGAGTTGGCTCAACGAGGGAACAGACAAACGCTGCAGCTGGTGCAAGGATGGGGCAGGACTGCAAAGTTAGCAGCTCTGGCAGATTTTCTGGAGATTGGCCAAGAAAGTCTCAGCAGAAAGGGCACAAGACATACAGAGTATTCACAGATATCTGGAGAGGAACTTGATTGCCTCAACACAGGCATCTAATGCTGATTAGGTGACGGAGGGAACACTGCCTGCCCTCCAGCTGCCATACCAGCAGCACAGGTCCTGTGTCACATCTGTGAAAGCAACACAGGCACCTCAGACAGCCTAACAGTGCACGCCAGTTCTGGCAGGATAATATTCTCCATTTGCTTCTCATTCATTCAAAGATGTTATTCCAAAGGAGTCCAAGATGATTAGCTTATTAATTGGGTAGTAGATAGAGGGCAGTCCCCGCCAGCAAACCAACGGCAGAGGTGGAAACAGATCCTAGCCCTGACACACTGCCTGCCTGGCTGCACCACCATCGCCCCTCTTCACCCATCAGTTTCTCACAAGCTATGAGAGGCTGGTTTACTAACACAGCAGCCAGCCTCCTCCTCTCTCTCCTCACTAAAATACAGCAGTGAGGTAATCTGACACTTGAAAAGCAGTTTGGGGTGGAAGGGGGGTGGGGAAGAGGATGTTCAGCCCCAAAATTAGCACCTGATCTGGATTTGCCAGCAATAGTAATATCTGTATCTATACAGACAACTTGAAAACTCCAGAAACAGCAATGACATGCAAGTAGGATTATGGACACTTCTCTTGTTCAAAGTTACAGGGAATCAAACAAGACCCTACGGCAAAGTCCAAAACCTCCAAGTCAGTATACAATATTAAATGTAATGATTTTATAGTTGAGATACTCTTATGTACAGTACTTATTCTATTATAATTTTATGAAGCTTCTTAATCTACCCAGGTTAGGGAAAAAACCCAGAACCAACCAAAGTGAATGTCTGTTAAGACAATGACGTGTAAATGAAGCAAAAAGAAAAGATAAACTTAAGAGAGTACTGGCTAGCAATCTGGGAAATTTCATCTTGTTAGTTGTTCTACAAACTTACCCACAAAAGGAAAATTTTATTTTTTAAGTAATAAATTCATAACCTCCATTAGCAAGTGGAAACCTTTCTTTAATTTACAGACAGCAAAAGCAACGTGTAAAAAAACTTAAATCATGAAATGAGATAGGCTAATGCTGCCATGTTTTAGAAGAAAATAATCCAGTAAAAGTACCAGTGGGAAGAAAGGGACTGAAAATAGGAAAGTGTATGCAACTCTTGAGAGCAAATACATTTAAAGACCGATTCACATGAAATCTTTCAACTTCATTCTCCATATGATTCAAAATTGACACTTAAAAAACCCATATTGAGTTCCCACTAATCCTACCTGACTGGCATTTGGCAGCTGGAAGAAGGTATGAAGTAGTCCAAAATAAAAACAGATTATATTATTTGTAAGCTAAACTTCCAGTGAAATTTGAAATGGAAAAACTAGCCTTTCATTTTGTTTCAATAAAGAGCACAGTGACAAGAGCAAGGAGCTTTGTAAACAATTTTTTTTTTTTTAAATTGTCAGCACTAGAAAAGATAAGAGGTGAGGTAAGCATGACTATGAATTCCTGAACACAGGACTTCATAAAGGCATTTAACAAATGAACAAACAGAAGTTAATATTCTCAACCACGCAGAAGAGGATAGGGGTGGGTAAAGAAGTGCTAGATTCCATAAATGAAAGCTGTTAGTTCAGGATATAGAGACATGAACAAACACTATAGTTTATATGGATACTTGACCACTGAAGTCAAGCAGTGAAAGCATTAAGCTCTTGTACAGATGGTTTAAGTTAGTCATGTCCTCTGAATTTGAAAATTCAGCATCGAAGTTTTAGGTATAACTATAAAAGAAATTAAATTTGTACACCATCTTACCCCTTTCTGGAGACGTTAGGGAAGATTAGCAAAAAAATTAAGAGCTGAGCCCAAATTAGGAGATAATGCTAAAATACTGAATTTTAGCAGAGATGTTCTACATCATTGCAATCCTGATGGTTCACAACGCATCACATGCTCAGAAACTTGCTATAGCAGTACAGCACATCTCTGTAGTGTCACTCTCGAACTGTGTGTAAGCTTTTATTAACTATGTAATTTATTGCTTTACAAGTACATATAAGGGTAGAACTTCAAAGTAAGGACCTGCAGGTTATTTCTGAAGTCTCAGATTTGATTTGTGATAGCAAAATCCCAGATGGTGATTACTTAAGAGCCAGATTTACTGAAGGGTACGATTCCTCCCCAATACACAATACTAAAAAATCATCTCTGAAATCCCTCAACCTTGACAGAGCTGGACAATGCAATAGCAAGATTAATCTGAAGTTGACAGATCACAAAGGTGCAGATGATTAAAGTAATACCTGAAGTATCTTCTTCCAAGAAATCAGAAATAAAGACAAATATTGCATATGACTGCAAAGAAGCAATTTTAAGAAAGATTTTTCACAAAAAGTGAAAAAAAAAAAAAGAAGCCGTAAGGTAGACACATAGCCACAGCAGTCCTGGCTACAAGAGCCTCCTAAAAAGTCTCTGGTCCAGCTTCCCATTTGAAATGAGACTATTGCTCACACCAGGTAAAGTAAGCCACAGCTCTCCCCCAGCCAAGTCTTGAACATCTCCAGGAGAAGGATTCCACAGTTTCTCCAGGTAAGTTGCTTCAGTACCACCTCCTACGTAATACTTTTCCCCCTAATGTCCAACCTGAACCTCCCAAGACATAATTTGCTACTGTTTCCTCTTGTTTTAACACCTGGCACTACAGAGAAGCTTGGCTCTGTCATCCTTGTAAGCATCCTTTCAATACCTGTACACTGCTATTCAAGTACCCCTTAGCCTCCTAGCAACTGAACAAGACTAGTTCCCTCAACATCTCCTCATCAGTCACGTGCTACGGGACTGTGCCCAATTTCTCCACAACCCTCTTGAAGTGGAGGGGCCCCAAACTGCACACAAGTATGGCCTCACCAGCCCCATGTAGAGGGGACATTAACTTCCCTCACTCTGCTGACCATGCTACTCCTAATTTTGCTCAGCATCACCAAGGTTACAAGTATCCAGCTGTATCACTATCACTAATTACACTTACTTTCAACTATTTGAATGACACAGTAGGCAAATGAGAGAAGGAGAGGGGCTTGCAGAGAGCTTCAAGGCTGTTGTGTATCGGAAGAAACAGATATGTCAAGTAAAAATTTGTGACATCCTTTGGCAGTATAATTTACCAGGAAAATGTTTTCTGCTGAGTCTACACACATGTAACTTGCATCTGCCTTCAGGAAGTAGACAGTAGGACCGTGAGTTACCATTAACAACCACTTACATCGTAAGTCAGTGAATCTGCCTCATTGGCTACGGTAAGGCCTGCCAGTTCTCCAAGCCCCAGCTCATTTTCAAGGGCTTCATCTGTTCCCATGATGAAAGATTTCCCTGAAGAAGGAGGGAATGTTAAAGCTTCCACTGCAAGGAAAAAAAAAAAAAAAAAAAAAATATCCTGAAACATGACTCTATACAACACTGATTAATAAAAGCATATTTTCCATTTCCACAATACTAAATATCTCTCAAGTAGCTGAGGACAAAAAGATATAAAAGGATGCATTAAAAAAATAGCCATTCTAAAGATAATCACCGTACTTAACAATAAATCGTATCTTCTGAACGTAATACTTACACTTGAGGTGTGCATGACTCAAGACAGTAAGTGTAATTAGCCACAGGAGGGAAGAGTACACTACCATTCGCCCACACATAATGCAAAAGTAACACAGAAAAGCTCAGGCCCTTCCCCAACTCCACTATAAAATATGCAAATAGGCTCTGGAGAAGTAGCAAAAATGTAGATGAGAATAGCTGGTGGGAGCAGCTGGACTCTTCCTTCCTAACATTGTATCTACACACATCCAAAAGCATGTCTGCAATGAAGCTGTTTACATGCACTCCAATCTAGCAATATGACTGGAAGCTGAGAATTCATCACTACTTGTAAAATCAGTTTAACTACTAAACAGGTTAGCACTGATTTCCAGGTTTTTACTAGCAGTATCCAAACTTACTAGTTTACAGCTGCTATAGCATGCCTATAGGAGCTCCAGTCACTGTAACATAAACACATCCATAGGCAGATTCACTAGAAATGGGAGGATCAAAGGCTAAGAGAAATACAGTTCACACACTTATACCACATAAGGCTCTGCATAGAATCATAGAACCATAGAATCATTAAGGTTGGAAAAGACCTCTAAGATCATCAAGTCCAACCATCA
Organism: Fregata magnificens; assembly: GCA_013389945.1. NCBI lineage: Eukaryota > Metazoa > Chordata > Aves > Suliformes > Fregatidae > Fregata > Fregata magnificens. The sequence continues at coordinate 10,206 of WAAD01013137.1, forward strand.
ACCCAAACACCACCATGCCTCCTAAACCATGTCCCAAAGTGCCACGTCTACATGTTTTTTGAAGACCTCCAGGGACGGTGACTCCACCACCTCTCTGGGCAGCCTGTTCCAATGCTTAACCACTCATTCAGTAAAGAATTTTTTCCTAATATCCAATCTAAACCTCCCCTGATGCAACTTGAGGCCATTTCCTCTCGTCCTAATGCTAGTCACTTGGGAGAAGAGACCAACACCCACCTCACTACAACCTCCTTTCAGGTAGTTGTGGAGATCGATAAGGTCTCCCCTCAGCCTCCTCTTCTTCTCCAGACTAAACAATCCCAGTTCCCTCAGCTGCTCCTCATACGATTTGTTCTCCAGACCCTTCACCAGCTTCGTTGCCCTTCTCTGGGCACATCAGTACCTCAATGTCCTTCTTGTACTGAGGGGCCCAAAACTGAACACAGTATTCAAGGTGCGGCCTCACCAGTGCTGAGTACAGGGGCACGATCACTTCCCTACTCCTGCTGGCCACACTATTCCTGATGCAAGCCAGGATGCTGCTGGTCTTCTTGGCTACCTGGGCACACTGCCGGCTCATGTTCAGCCGGCTGTCGACCAGCACCCCCAGGTCCTCTTCCACCGGGCAGCTTTCCAGCCACTCTTCCCCAAGCCTGTAGC
>WAAD01013138.1:0-30229 GCA_013389945.1 Fregata magnificens
CTTTTCCAACCTTAATGATTCTATGATTTATGCCAGATGTGGGATGGATATTCATACAAGTTATTTAGAAAAAATGCAACAGATTGTGATGGGATCCACTCCTGAGCAGGATGGCAGACAAACTTAACATGATATCTTTATTATTTATTATTATTAACACAATACTAATCTTCTGTCAAAAATCCTTAGGTCAGTCCTCGACACTGTACTTACAAGGACAGATAATGTTTGGAAGCTAATGATATGAACAGTTATTTTGCAAAGTCACTCTAGGAAGCTAGAACTAGTTGTGGAAAGCACTTGCCACTGGTTAGAGGTCTTCAGGACTCATGTTCAAGGAATACTTTTTGTCAAATATTAATACTCCACAAAAAAGCATACATGCCTCGAGCTTGTGTTGGAATGGATTAAAAAATATTAAGACATTGTAAAAACATATAGATGTACTTTTATGTTTCTCATTAAAAATCCTCTTCAATTAAATGCTTCATAATGGGTAAATGAAAGACTATTTTTGTTTCTTTTTCTAAAGTTAATGTTTGGGTTTTTTTCTGACAGGTTCACACATGAAAAGATAGCAGGGTCTGTATCAAAGGCATACAGCAAACAACAGCAAAAGTTACTTTTGGGGAAAAATGGAAACAAAAGGGGATGGCGAGAGAGAGAGAAAAAGAGAAAGGGGAAGGGAAGACTCCCCAGTGGCCAACTGAGAAGAGAAGTCATGGGAGTTCCCAGCCAAGTGTCCTCCCCTAGGAGGTGGCCAGCAACTTGGTTGAAAGTTTACAGAGCTGCAAGTGAAAAGCAGACAACGGAAATTGAAAGAGAAGGCCCTTAGCACTACAAAGGCTAAAGGACCTAAGGCACTGTGCAACAACTCCGATACATGCCAACATTAAATTATAGAAAAAAAAAAAAACTCAGAAATTGTGAGGAGCAACAGAATTTGAACTCAAAGAAAGATTCTTGGTTTTATCAATTCATTCAACAATTCCAGTCACTGGGGGAAAATGTGTCTTTTCATTTAGCTTCTCAGATGCTAATCAATTCTTAATTATCTTTAACCTTATTGACCCGCTCCCACTGTTTGTGCCATATAGATTAATGAATGACATTCTGAAGAACACAATATCACACTTGGAGAGCAAGGGATTCATGTATTATTCACTCTACATAAATATATACTGTTACCCCTTTTTGACGTAAGCAGTTAGTCAAACTTTGGGACTGGCAGGTTGTTTGTGTGAAGAGACACTGATAATGCAATCTTGTTTATTTACATCAACATTAAAAAAACACAAACTCCTTTTTCTGTGAACACAGAATGAAATAAGTCTCTTAGTTTACAGCTCTGCCCTGGAGTTCTCGGTCCCAAAAGCTGCTTTTCTCAGGACCACATTCTCAAGACTGGTTCAGGCTATGCCTGGTACTTCCTTGGCAGCTCCTCTCTTTTCTCCTCTGAGTTTTCTGCCTTAATAGCAGTCCAAATAACCTCACCAGCCTTTCATCTGCTTTTCTTTCATATCCAGAAATATGTACCCAGGTTTGGGACTGAGGCTGCAGTCTAGTTCTTTGAAGAACTAACTGCTTTTTCTTTCCCAGTGGTTGTGCTCCTCTCTCTTGATGCAGAAACAACACATTTGGAGGAGGTGAGGAGCTTGAGAGGTCAAAGCACAAAACATAAGAGGAAAAATGCTGTTATGTAGGCAGAGTAGGAAAGAGGACAGAAGTCACTGTACATAAACAGAGAAATACATGCCTCAGGAAAACCCAGGAAAGAAAGAAAATAGACTCGAAGAGATGAAACTGAAACTGGAGAATTATTTGAGCACTAACCCGTGTTCACAAGCCTTTTTCTCCCATGGTGCCCAAAGCCAAGTGCAACAAGATTGTGGAAGACAATCCCTCCCAATATGCTATATTGAAAAAAAATAATCCCAGTTTTGTTTGTAATGCTGAGAAAAAGGGGAAGGATATTCTGAATTTGTTCAGCTGAAGATGGAAGTGCCTTTCTGTTTTCTGCTCTCCTTTTCCTAAGCTAACCTAATTTCTCCTGATCAGAGATTGAGTGATTTATTCTGGCTTCTGCCAAATGTCATGGCAGCCAACAATCTGTCAGAGCCTACCCTTGCCTCTTCCATGCTCAGCTATTCCTATGAGGGCAGTTGGGACAGGTGCTTGGAGAAGGGTATTCTGACTTTATGGAAGGGAAAGGTTGAGGTCCTTAGGTCACATTTTTTTTTCTGCAGCTTCAATGGTTTCATACCAAACAGGAATCTGGCTTCAGAATTATGATGGATGAGTCCTTTGTCTGAATCGCTGGTCTGGACAGGAGTGAGATAAGTGAGAACTGGTCTAGCATTTTAAACTGAGGTCTGTAAAGCAAAGAAGCATTTTTTTTCTGTTGATGTAAATAAAAAAGAAGGTTACATGGAGACACACCAGATACACAAGACTCAGTGATATACCCATAAACATGCACAGAATGAAAACAACCCCTGAAAACAGAACCCAAAAAAAAGCCCTGTCTGACCTTTACACTCATTTAGAGCCTGTTTTGATAGATGAGGTGGGATTTGAGTGGGCACTTAAATTTGGTGTATATCTTCTCCTAAGGTCTACTGTAAAAGTGCAGTTACTCTAGTTCTCCTGCGCAGAATACAAGTGCAATAACAGCTTTCAAAGACTGGCAGGTAATAATATCGTGCCAGGAGACATGTCACAAATAAACACTGAATTGAAAGAGCATTTGTAGCACCTTGGTATATCAAGCATTGATCCAAGTACTTCTCACAATTTAGAAGTTTAATCCTGAACTGTATATATTTTCAGAATTTAATACTTTGAAAGGGATAAATCCTTCATCAACTATTGCCTTATTCAAAACCTTGGACTTTTCCAAGGATAGATACATATCTTTGTGTGTGGCAACGTGAACGGTGATAGCAATGTTTACAAATCCCTCTCCAAAGCAGAGATTCTACTCCTTACTATGGATTTTCCAATGTTTTAAGTATATTTAGATATTTTGCACCATACAGTCAAACTCTTTACAGGAATATGTGTGCTTATGTAATTGTTGCTGCATCAGGGCCCATATGCTTGCTTTACTGCACAGAACCACGAATGTGCTATTTTAATTCTCTCTTTACTGCTTTCATCTAAAGAACAACATTTTCCCCTTCTGGTCCATGACTAAATACGTAACTAGAGTTACTATAACCTGAAGAGAAGTGAAAGCCAGGGGGAAGATGAGGATGTGTCCAGGGGAAAACATGAAGGAGGAGGTTCTTGCACTCTGCCACTAAGTGCAGCATGAGTGGAGGCCTGTATCAAGTGCCTCTACACAAATGGATGCAGTGTGGGAAATATCAAGAAGAATTACAAGCTGTTGAGTATCTGTAGAGAAGTGATATCACCGGGATAGAGAAATGTCATGGGACAGCTCACATGACTAAGTGCTGCAATGGCTTTTTGTCCAATTTTTTTACATTGGAGGACAGACTAACATGGGTGACATTGTGGTATGTGTCTGTTACATATCACCTGATCAGGAATAGAAGAGGATGAAAGCTTCTTTAGACACATCACTTTCACATGCCATGGTACGCGTGGGGACTTCAGCCACTCTGATATCTGCTGGGAGGACATACAGCTGAGTGCAAACAATCTGGGAGATTTCTGGGGTGTGTTGACAAGAAGTTGAGTTCCTCCTGATGAAGGGGATCAACTGACTAGGGAGATGCTCTACTGGACCTATTACTCTCACATAACTAAGAATTGGCCAAGGATGTGAAGGTCAAGGGCAGCCTTGGCTGCAGTGATCTTAAGATCATGGATTTTAAAATTCTGAGAAAAGTGAGCAAGACAAATAGTAGAGTCACAACCCTAGACCTAAGGAGAGCAAATTTCAGCTTGTCAGGAATCTGCTTGGCAGGATCCCATGGGAGACAGTTTCAAACAAACACCGAAAACTTGGGGAAGCAGCTACTTAATTTTTGAAATACATACACATTTATGCAACTTCTACTACGCGATGTCCATACTTTCACTATAGTGATAATAGTACAGAGTAGAGATAGAATTATTAATCACCATCTACTCAGCTCTTCAAAAATGTGAGCTGAAATCAGAAGACTATAGAATCACAGAATCATGAATCATAGAACCGTTTAGGTTTGAAAAGACCTTTAAGATCATTGAGTCCAACCATTAACCTAGCACTGCCAAGGCCACCACTAAACCATGTCACTGAGCACCACATCTACATGTCTTTTAAATACCTCCAGGGATGGTGACTCAACCACTTCCCTGGGCAGCCTCTTCCAACGCTTGACAACCCTTTTGGTGGAGAAATTTTTCCTAATATCCAATCTAAAGTTCCCCTGGCACAACTTGAGGCCATTTCCTCTCGTCCTATCACTTGTTACTTGGGAGAAGAGACCGACACCCACCTCGCTACAGCCTCCTCTCAGGTAGTTGTAGAGTGAGAAAAGGTCTCCCCTCAGCCTCCTCTTCTCCAGGCTAAAGAACCCATGTTCCCTCAGCCGCTCCTCAGAAGACTTGTGCTCTAGACCCTTTGCCAGCTTCACTGCCCTTCTTTTGACACACTCCAGCACCTCAATGTCTTTCTTGTAGTGAGGGGCCCAAAACTGAACACAGTGTTTGAGGTAAGGCCTCACCAGTGCCAAGTACAGGGGGACAATCACTTCCGTAGTCCTGCTGGCCACACTATTTCTGATACAAGCCAGGATGCTATTGGCCTTCTTGGCCACCTGGGCACACTGCTGGCTCATATTCAGCTGGATGTCGACCAGCACCCCCAGGTCCTTTTCCGCCGGGCAGCTTTCCAGCCACTCTTCCTCAAGCCTGGAGTGTTGCCTAGGGTTGTTGTGACCCAAGTGCAGGACCCAACACTTAGTCTTGTTGAACCTCATGCAATTGGTCTCGGCCCATCGATCCAGCCTATCCTGATCCCTCTGTAGAGCCTTCCTACCCTCAGGCAGATCAACACTCGCGCCCAACTTGGTGTTGTCTGCAAACTTACTGAGGGTGCGCTCGATCCCCTCGTCCACATCATTGATAAAGATATTAAACAGAACTGGCCCCAATACTCAGCCCTGGAGAACACCACTTGCGACCGGCCACCAACTGGATTTAACTCCATTCAGCACAATTCTTTGGGCCTGGCCATCTAGCCAGTTTTTTACCCATCGAAGACTATGCTTGTCCAAGCCCCGAGCAGCCAGTTTCTCCAGGAGAATGCTGTGGGAAATGGTGTCAAAGGCTGTACTAAAGTCTAGGTAGACGACATCCACAGCCTTGCCCTCATCCACTAAGTGGGTCACCTTGTCATAGAAGGAGATCAGGTTAGTCAAGCAGGACCTGCTAGAGTCTAAATATGAAGACCAAGTGGTGGTTAACATTTGCATAAGATATGTAATATAGGCAATATAGACAATATGGATTATATAATGTATATATTTACTATAGTGAACATCTAATATATATATATGACAATTAAAAAAACCCCAGGTGTCATAGTTGGGCCCTAAATATATATACAATCATATGTACCAATGCGGGAAGGCTGTTAAGAAGATACAACACCTGTAAATGTTCATCAAAGTGAATTTTGGGTTTTCAAGATTTTTTGAAGTCTAGCCCTTGTTAAAGTACAGATTAGGAAACCTAACCTCAAAGAAGCAAGTATGGACACAGGGTGGGGCAGGCTATACAGGAGTCACAGGACTTTAAGCAAGGAATGTTACTTCTCTAGGCTTGTTGTATACACAGTAGAGGGAGAACATTTTCTCTAGAAGGCACCTCAGAGCAAACTAAACTAGGTTGCTACTCTGAAGTATTTCATAAAGGGACCTCTACCAAATACTGAGGAATGCTACAGAAATTGGCCTCCTGTGCCTGAAGTTAGTCATTGTAAATACCTCCTGATGCCCTGCTTTATACTATGTCTTTATATAAAAGTAGATCAAATAATTGGACTGTCATGAGAACATGGCAAAGGTACTTGTGCAGATAAGGAAAGCTTCTCTGATGTAAATTTGAATTTTGAACTTTAGGAGATGCATGATGAAATTAAACTAAATCAGAAAGAATCCCCGTGGTTAGGAAGACAAAGATAAAAGCAGGGTATGGATTTACTCTGCCTCTGTTTCTCTCTCTTTGACCATTAGTTGGAATCCTAAACTAATGAGTAAAGGAAAAAAACTAATGTTAATATTTAAATATTAACATTTTCTTACTTTAAAAAACTAGAGTCTTTTTTTCTTACCTTTATGTACCATTTAATCATTCCATTTGTGTAGGGAACATTTAGACCCTCGTTCTAGGATACTTATGAAGGCAAGAAACACACATTTAAAATTTGGGTACAAACTGCAGGAATGGATTCTTTGTAAGTCAGAATTTAAAGCAGAAAAAAAAAAATTCTGCTAAACTGTAAGACAAGTTAGCCAAATGTCTAATGAAACTTGTTTACACAGCACTATAATAAAAATATAGATGTTATGTATGTGCATCCTAAGCACGTCACATCACCAGTCTAAAACATTTTATATCATCCTGAAGGTCCCTTAGACAACAGTTTGAAGCCAATTTTTTGCTTACTCTGGTTTTTTTTTTTTCCTATTTACATGCCTTGAATATGTACAAGGTTAGCTTTGAAAGAGGTGATGCATTCCCTCTGCGCTTTCCATATTGGGAAAGATATTTTGGATATGTATCTGTTTTATCTTTATTTGGAAGGATTTCACAAATAGATTGTTTTATACTTCATGATCAAAAGAGAAAAAGAGCTGGATAAGCTATGATCAAAAGAAATTTAAAAACAATCCCATAATAATTCATTTGAGCATAAATAAATAAATAAACGCAAGTCAGATAAGACTGAACAGACAGATGGCAAATAAAAATCATAAATAAATAACTATAAACTTATGACTCTGCATAAGACCCTTTATGCAGTACAAAGGATCTACAAAGACAAAATCAGTAGCAAATAGTGTTTTTACTCTTTCTATGTAAAATAAAATTTTCTGCTTAAAATTGAAAAGATGTTTAGTAAAGATACCTTGTTTCTGCAACTTTGCATGAACTATTGCATATCTATTATAGCTTGATACACAGAATGACTTTTACAAAGGAAAACCATCAGAATAACCAGCATCCATGTGATAGGTATGTCCTTCGATTCAAAAAAGAAAGGCAAAAAAAGGAACGTTGAAATGCCAGTATCCTTAGTGCAACATTTGGTACAAAAACATTGAAAGGAAAATACTGGTAAGTGTTTAAGCTCAGCAATTGATTCAGTATTGTATACTGAGCAGTTTAATTAGGGTCCAACTCTGAACCATCCATAGAAGGAGCCTTTCAATTAGCTATAAAGAAAGCCTAGGGAAACTAGGGAAAGATAGATGTTATGAACAACCTCCTCTGTCAGTATCAAATTGTAACCATGGCTGCTGAATTGTTATTACAGCTTAGGGTGCAAAACCTTAAATTAATTATCATTAGGTCTCAAAAAGAGAGGAAAAAAAACCCCCAAGGTTATATCCAAATGGATTAAAGTAGAATGGGCAATAAATGGTTACTCACACCTTCCAGTCCTGAACTTCAAAATAATGACTAGGGAATGCATTTCCTGGGATGTCCCAAGTGATTTACAGATTTATCATTCTTCTCCAATATTAGTACTACCACTGAGCCCTGAGGCCACTGTCAGACTGTTCAACAGATAATGTTCAACATCTTCAACAGTTTAAACACAAGGAAGACAAGTAATATTAGAATGGGGAAAGAAGCCTAAAGTCATATACATGTATGCTAAATTACTTGTCTACATCTGGCAATTTCTTCCATTTTTATAGATAAGATTGGTGGGACTGCTTGTTATTCAGGTTGGTTGACATTTCCCACTATAGTGGGCTTAGCTGCATATAATCTTGCAAAATTTTATCAGTTTCAACTGAAACTTTTTAATTCAGAGGCCAAACTCTTTGGGAAAATCTTCTGTCAAGCTGATTCAGCTCCTCCTAAGGGTAATTATTGGGTAAGTTATATTGTAAACTCAAGGAAAAAGCATTCTGAGGGCTATTTGCCCTGTAAAGATCTGGTACTCAAATGCTTTGAATTAAGGCATATTTCTAAAATGTGCCTTATCTAACTTCATGCAAATATATCTAAAATTGTCCAGGTTGGAAAGCTCAGGATGTTGCCATTTACACATGCTCTGTAAAAACTTTTGATCTTAACAGCTTTGGCTTGGTGTAGATGCTTTCTTTGCTGGGTGAGCCTGCTTCAGCCAGTGCAGAGTAATACTTCCTACACAGCTGCTAGTCTGGATGGCTGTGGGCCATGAGGAGTCCAGGAGCAAGTTCTGTACATCTGTACATAGAGCAGGAGTGCTCTCCTCTGTGTTCACTGAGCACTGAGGAACTGTGAACATTCAAAACTGGAAAAGAAACAAGCTGAGCCTAAATGGGTATGAGAGAGTGAATTAAGGCAAAAAAAAATCCACCTGAGGGAAGGCAGTACGAAATTGGAATTAGGAGTGCTGTGGGTAACTACAACCGCACAATGGTAGAAACTAGAAAGTGAAACCACAACTGGATTGGCAAAGACACAGAGAGAAAAACAAGAGCCAGGGGAACAGGATGCAAGTAGGTACAAGGAAAGAACCAGAGGGGTTAGTGAGCAAATTAGCTGGCCAGGCATTGGGGCTGAGGTTGGGAAGGGAACTGGAAAGGGCATGTGTGAGGCAGTGGGACAGATCTCAGGAAGAGCTGGGGTACTGGACGGAACCAGGGCAAGGCACGTGCTGTGCCATGGCTGTAGGAATGCAGGCACAGGAGGAACAGGAAGACTAGTTGAGAAGCAAAGAAAGACAGATCTGGGACTAACCAAAGAACTGGGTCTGACTGGACCAGAAGTTTAAGGGTGGGGTAGAGAGTATGGCAGAAGTCTGGAGTGAGGGGAGCAGTTGGGTAATGCCCTGCTGCATCCTGTCACCACAGAAAAGGCAGAAGAAGAGTTCTGGGTAAAGCCTACGTGGTCAGTTGAACAGCCTCCTAGTTATTCAATAAATTACTTAATAAAGAAGTCATTTGATCACCAGGTAATGTAGTCAAGTGGCCAGAGAAGGAATGCCTGTTCTTTATGTGCTAATTTCAAAGCTCTAAGCATAATATCTCACATTCTCAACGTGTAAAAAAATGCTGGACCTCAGTGCCAAGATTGGGGTCTAGAAGATTGAAATTCACTTTATTTTCCACATCTGGCAGTGACAAATGACCGGTATGGCTAGAAAAACTTAATGTACTCCTTAATCACAAATTAGTATAAACCGTTACTGTGGGGTCACTAAGGAAAAGATTATGTAAGTTTCAGTTTGATCAGTTTATGAACATGATTGCTTGACATGGTCATTGGTAAAAACAGGAAGCGGCCTTAGTAGCAGCTTGAAAAAAATCTCTATTTCTATCTTCTGCTTTTAGTAAAATTATACAGAGCTACACTTTTCCTTTGGAAAGTAACACACTTCGCAAGCACATGCAGCAATACAGTAGCATCTTCTCATTTTCCTGCTTTATACTGGGGATGTATTTATCTTTCAGTATGATAAATAATAAGCTCCATAAAACTCTGTACATTAAATGATGCCAGAGCATAAAAGTGGCAATGCTGCTTCATATTACAAGAATATAAATAGATAAAATGTACCATACTTCAAAGTATTTTCAGGACCTTTAAATTTTATTATTGGTATGTAAATAAGTGGTAAAACATGATAAAGATAAGGCAGTTTTCAGTGCTATAAAATTTATACAGACTAAATTATTTTCATATGAGTGAGAGGAGGAAGAGGCAATACCTCACAGATCAAACACATTACCATAATTTTCTACATGCCCTAAGATACCTACACCGACACAGTAACTTTCATTCACTTGTTCAAAACATTTCAGCTTTCTGACAAAACAGCTGAGAAATGCATTCCAAATTTCTCTTTAAGAATTCCTTTCTAACCCTCAAAAAAACCCTTCTTATCTTTCTACTATGTTAAAAAAATGGGTTTTGTGCATTACTAAGACAATAACATGAACCTCTGGGCCCTTCTACTGCCTTCCATCAGCCTGTTTGAATATCCCTGCCTATAGGTTTTCATCTTGGCTGTTAACACTGCCACTAAATAACATACCTAGCAAAATCTGAGAAACCTCCCAAGTCATAACATGAATTTCATATAACATATAATCAGGAGCACATAGTAAATGATCAGAAAACAGAATAAATCTGTTCTCTCATCTTACAATAGCCTAGCATTTTAGGAGATACTTGGAGTTACATAATTTTAAATTGCAGTTGTGATTGTCAGGTTGATGGCATCCTTTTGAATTTGCTATTTCACTTAAAGATAGTTTAAGTTTTGGGCTTCATTCAGATATTGTCACTCTTGCAGGGATTTTCTGCTCTTTGTGGCTGTCATTGCAACAAGGATTGCTTTTAAAAAAGTCACATAATTAATTTGCTAAAACCCCTTAGAGTAAATCTTTTCAAAAATGTTTGAAATATATTTTTAAAAGGAACACTACAAAGTGTTATACTTACGTTACAATACATATATGTGGAGATAATTACCTTGCTAAGCACTCAGTTTACAATAAGAAAAGGCTGTAATGTTTTGCAAAGCAATTGTTTTATCTTTGCTAAACTACAACCTTAATTGTAACTCAGCAAATGTTTCTAGGCATCTGTACCAAACATTATGAACAGGATGATTCTGATTACAGATTTTTTTCTCGAGATTATATCTTCCTTCTCTTGTTCACCTGTCTTGCAGCCCTGACAAATTCCAAAGCAGAGGAGCACCATCTAGTTGTTTCTATACCAAAGCTGCTGCCCTTTTCTTTAAAAGTATGTACTGGTTTTGAGAGTATTCTTTTCAAATATTGTTATTAACAATAAGATGTTAAACAATCATAACTGTTTTATGTATATTTAAGCATGAACTCCCTTTGTACTGTTTAATATTTATTTCTACATGAATGCAAGAAGATATTCAAACAAGGAAGAACTTAGCATATTAGATATGCTTGGCTCTAGCATGTATGTTTGCAAGTAGGGTTTGGTGGCTAGACAGGGGACACCTAAGCATCATGCATTGGCAGGAATGATCTCAGGAATCCCTTTGTCCTGTTCTCAGAGATGTGAGTGAGACCTGCTAGCACAGTCAGCCTCTGTCAAAGTCCTCAGCAAAGGGGAAAGTAGCAGATGTATGAGGTACAGCTTGCTAATGTGGGATACACCCCCATGACTCTTCAGCCTTTCCTAAAGCAAACGCCTATCACTCAGGTGGGTTTAGCTTTTTCACTTTTAAATTTAAGTGGAATATTTTTTTACAGTGTTTGGGGCAACACAATCAGGATTTTTAGTCGTAATTTTAGCAGCATTCTCTTTATTGAATACAGCATAGGTATTTTATGCAGACTGCAGAAAAGTGCAGAGTCAGGATCTTTGTTGCAATCAGCTCACCCGCAGACTAATACTGCAGACTATCCACTAAAAAATTAAAATGGATAATTTTACCTATGAATTCTACAGTTTGTCAGCATGCTTCCATGCACTATATGTATTAGTACCAAAAGAAAAGAAGTACTTGGCAAAAACATAATACCTAAAGACACCTATATAAGTCTGCCTATAAAAGAGTCTGTCAGGAGAACTAAGAAGGTCATTGTATCATTTTTACAGTTTCCCAAGTGAAAATTATCTTCATCCTGAAAAACTTCCTAAGGCTGCATATCCAAAGGCACCTGGAGACCTACACTATATTCTAGACATTAATTTAAGAAATCCAAAAAGACTGTAATACACAGAAGAAAAACGATCTTGTCATAGTAATATTTCTTTGCCCTTGGCTGTTAAAAAAAAAAAAAACAAACCATTTCCATGTTACAAACTAAACAGGCTCAGTTGTTGGACTGTGATGAATAAAATCAGCTATGTATTGACCTATTCTTAGAGACAACAGAATACAAGTAAACCAAAGGTGGAGAATTGTGCACAGGTCTATAGACTTAATGAGGGAGCTGCTATGGGACAGCAAGGAAAAGCACAAAGCATATTTATATGTCTTCAGTGTTATGGTAGAGCTTGTAAAGAATTATTAATTAACTGAAGGCAAAAAGGGACTAAAGAGCTTGAGAAACAACACTCTAAGTCATTCAAGGTAGAAGTTTGTCTAAACCTGTTACGTAATTCACTTTATAAAAGTTTGTACCCCTGGAAACGGAGGGATGCTACAAATTCAGTTCTTTGAAAGAACTGTTACAAGCAGCTTTCCATGACTCCTAATGAGGTCAAGGTTTAATATGAAATGAGCTAAAGCATTCTAATATTGGAAAGGAACATTTAAAGTTAAAATCACCAAAATGTATTTTCATGAACTAGTGCTAATGGTAGGAATGTTGCCCTTCTTCAGCTTTGCTTCTCTAGGAACCGCTAAGCTAGAGAGACTGCATAGACTGAAAGAGAAAAATCCTTTAAAACAGCAGATGCCATCTCATTTTCTATTTGGATCCTGGAACCCTGCTCAACTTTCATAATCTGGATCCTGAAAATTACCCTGACCTGTCAGATAAATACAAATAAAAATAAATAAACAAACCTGATAATAATAAACACAAATATAGAAGAGCTGGTAAATTCACATTTAGGAAAGTTAAAATACTTAGAACGGTTTTAGGACCATTAGGCCAACACCTACCATGCTTCTTAAATCAAAGCCTGGTAACCCTGAACTAGTTTAAAAGAGCCAGAAAAATAAACAGAGGAAATACTTCAATATCTATATCAGCCAGCTACCCCCACTGGAAATGGAACAGTGTGTCAGAATATTAAAACAAAGTCACTGGCAAATCTCCAAGATAACAGCTGTACCATACCCAGCAAAGTCATACATCATAACAAACAATCTCTGTAGGAACACAGACCATCTAAATAAAAACAAAAATGGTTCTGATTCTCTGCTTCTTGGGAAGATCTAGAATGTTAGCCAACACTTTGCTAGGTTGCTCTTGATGATCAGCCCAGCCGTGGTGCCCCAGATCACTATGTGCTTTCTGCATCCATGCAGCAAGTCCTTTGAACATCTGACTTAAACCCTAAGGAGTGGAGTGCCCTTGTACAAGCAAACTCTTCCACAGATACCTGTAGGATGCAGCAAGGCCTTCCTATTGCTTTGTCAACCCCTTTTCGTCTATACTACACAAACCAGTTCATTGACCTCACTGTCCCAGATACTGCAACCTTTCACCAACCGCACTGACCACATTGTCTCAGTATGTGAAAAAAAGAGGTCATTTGTGAGACTGGGGAAAGTCAAGAAAGAGTCTGAGCCCCGAGAGAGCTCTATACAGAGAGAAGGAAAATCCAGCATGGTAATGTCCCATTTTATCCCACTCCCAGTGTTTTTTCACAGTGAAAGGTAAGAATTGTCCCATGCATCTCCAATGGGGCGTTAATTCCACATCTACTGCTGATTTGAGGAATGAATATCAACCTTGTTGCAGGCAAGAGAAGACTACAGTACAGACATCTCAAGCACTGAGAAATGCCACAGATACTAGAAAAACATTCAAGCCTACTCTGTGGGCAGCAGGTTCATACCATGGGACCAGGGTTGTACTTGTTTTGAGGAGGAGGGCTGTCAATCCAGAAGAACTAGGAGAGAACAGAAAGACGCTAGTGTTGAGCTGGGCCAAGGGCTCCAATTTTCTACCCAAGCTATGGATACCACAAGTGTCTCACTTTTTGTTCACACAACACAGACTCTGCTGCAAGCTGCTATTTACTGTTGGGTCCACAGAATCAGCCTGGGCAAGCAGAACGAACGCTCTAGAACTGACCTCCTCCCTCCCACACCTTCCTCTTCCAACATCCCAGTGAGCTGCTGGCTAAGAACCAGGAGGCAGGAATCTGCAGAGGAACTGGCATTGCTGCAGCTGCTGTTCCTGGTCCAAAATGAAGTTTCCGGGCTTTTTTTTTTATTCGTTTGTTTTTCAAGAGGGAAAAGGCAGGACAATGGCGAGGCCAAAAGAGCAGCAAGGGAGGTGTTATGACACTGTGTCAAAGGAAAGTACACTCAGCATTCTGGCAATGGGGGATAGTTAGCTCTGCTCCGGCAGGGAGTAACACTAAAATTTTTGGTTGATTTCTGGGGTTGGGGGGGGGGGGTTTATCGTCTGTACAAATTCTCCATTAGCTTGGCTTACTGCTACAATGTTTAAGGAAAGACTCAGTTTAGACATAAAGTAGCTGCTACAGTGTGCAGAGACTGACCTCTTTCAGGTGAGAGAGAGAGGTGGTGTAGCTGGTGGGCAGGAAGCATCAAGGACGTCATTGGTGGTGCCATGCAATATTAGCACATGCAATTTAACACTTTTCATTTCCAGTACTGAAGAAAGTCCTTTTTTCTCTCCTTTGTGTAACAGGAATTCAGATGAGAATTTATGCAGTCAGTAAGTAGTGGTTTTGCTTTGTAAAGGCAGTTGGCCAATTTGCTAAGTGTACTACATGGCTGATGATGCTAGTAACATTTTTTTTTCTGTGCAGATTTTTCTTTTTTTATGTTTGTGAACAAGTGTAGTAGCCAACAGTCATTGCCAAAGACTTGCTTCCTTACTAACAATCTTACCTGGACCTCAGCCATGTTCCTTCCCTGCTACTCTCTCATTTCTCTGAAACTGTCTTGCTCTCTCTACTTCCTCTTTCTCTGCTGCAAATACTGTTGATGGGAGAGGAAAGTGCTCTCTCCTTAAAGAATATGTACAACTCCATCCTGTTTACTCCACGTTCAGACTGACCTCCTGGTCAAAACAGCAGAGCTGCACCATTTTATCACAATAAATTACAGCCTCTTGAAACAATGAAACTTGAGCTGAAATGTTTCTGCTGAGTATAACAGGACATAAGGGCACCTAAAAAAAAGGCAATGAACAAACATTAACTAATTAATTCTTATAGCATTCCTACGCTACAGGGAAGTAGGAATGATTAAATCAGACTGAGAAAACAGATGCATCTCCTGACATCTTGAAAATATATCATTGCCGGTTTCTCACATTAAAAAGTAAAAATGTTTACATGAACTCCCCGCACACTACCTTGTTGGTACCTGTTTATATTCAGAAATCAAACCCTTTGGTCATTATCTATGAACCACTTTGGTTACCCTTGAATTTAGTAAATAATGTCTTTATCTCTGTTGGTCAGATAGCCTACTTTCAGAGCAGAGGAGCAAGAGCAATGTTCCTACAATGTAAAATAAAACTATTGCAAAAATTGCTAGCTGTGTTCCCTTTTTAGTTTCTAGGTGACTTCTGGAACTCAACTGAGATTGAAAAGTTATGTAAGAATTGGTTTTAAAAATGAAGAAACTGCTTTCCCTGCAGCATTTCAGATTAATGGTGCTTCTGATTTTCTCTTTGTAACCAGAAGCATTGATCAGCTTTGATTCATGTAAAGATCATCTTCTGGCATGCTTCTTTCTTGTGATGTGATGGATATAATCTAATTTTCTAAAACTCAATATGCTTGTTTCACTGGCAGAATTTTTTTCTTGATTCTTGCTTTTTCCCCCTCAAAAAATGTACATTTCCTGCTTTCACCAATCAAACCTAACTTTTGCAGCAATACACGCCATATCCTGGCTTCATAGTCTGGATGTAGTGATCCTGATGTTATGATCACAGGCAGGTCTGGGCCAAGGACATGATTTTCCTTTTTCTCTCTGAGGCCAGTTATGAATAAAGTCCTGAACTGTTTTCTCATACAACATAGAGTCACAGTCTGGAAAAAGCAAGGATCACCACTGAATAATGCAAAGAAGAGAGGCCATGTATAACACAGCTGTCAAAAATGAGGCTGTAGTTCATAACATGCTGTCTTTAACAATGAAGCACACTTAAGAAGTTTCTCATCCTCAAGAGCTCCTTCTGGCCCCTCCTACTTGCTCTGAACCAGATCACTAAAAAGAAGTAACATTGTTCAAAAAAAATGGTTCTTGGAGGAGAAGATATTACCTTTAACCTGAATGCAGCCAATAATGCATCATGAACATCTAACAGCTTACTGCCACTAAGAGGGGACAGCAAACAACAATGGTATTACCGTGTGTGTATGGAAGGGATAATTTCTTAAGCCTGTTTCACCTTCAAAGATATTTTATTGTCGATGTACTGCATGAAAGTTGTGTGCCCAACTACTTAGGATCTCCGCATTTAAAACAAGAGGAGCCAAATGTTATCCTTGGTGTTGTCATGAAGTTCAAAATGCCCCTGACATTTATCATACTGAGAATTACGATGAGCCTAATTTGTAGTAGACTTGTTAAACTGTCAGAAAGCATACATCATCCCAGTAATATTTTCTCCATGCTTCTAATAAGACAGACACATACTGGATCCAAAGTTCTCCGCTTATAGGGAGAGAAAAAGACATACACCTCATTCAAAAAGACATAGACCTCACTCATCGTATTGTTTCTCCTGAGCTTTGCTGCTCCTGAAGTTTCTCTCTGTAAGAACACTTTGTCTCTTCCCAAGCCTCAAGAGACATTCAGATCCTTTTTATAACCCAATATATTGACAGTAAAAACTCCTTGTTCCAACAGGAAGGCAAAGCAGATGAATTCCACATCACTGAGTATATTCCTAGAGCATGAATCCTTTTACAATCCTATTTGAGACTATATACTACTTCTTATTTGAGCAAGTATAGTGATGCAACTTTTTTCCTAATAATATATTCACTTCCTTTTTGTCTGACACAATTTTGCTGCTATCTGCAAGTCCTACGTGAGAGTGCAATGAACTCTTTATTTGCCCCAATGTTCTGCCATTTTTGAGAATGTTAGCTTTAGGCCTAATTTTTCCAAACCAATTAACAGTTTTAAATGCTCAATCCAAACTTTTCTACATGTTTTGTTTCAGAGGAAGGCAGATGATATTTTCTAAGACTATCAGCAACTTACCAAGATAAAAGAAGTTAACACAGGCTGCGAACATGCAATGAATTTGTCATTCCACTGTAAAAATTCATGTACATACTTTGCCTCTTGTAAACATTTTCTCACTAGTCAGTGAGAAAGGGTAATCAATCATTCACTTGCTTCTAGGTAAGAGTAGTTACTTTTTGGCAGTTATTGGACAAGCTGTTGTGCTGTAAATTAACAGATGAATTCCATAGTGACTTCTCTATAGGCCTGTACCTTAACAACAAAAATGTTCTATACAGTAACCACACTGAAATTTAGGCACCCAAAATTATCATAAAAAGTCTAATCATGAGTCTGGAGCCTACTACTCATGCCCAAACTGCTTTTACTGCCAGCCATATCCTCATGAGTCTCAGGCCTTAATTTCTAGCCAAGAAAAAACAATGTGAAAACTTCAACTAGATTAACAGAAATCAGTTTCGGAAATGTTATGTAGCGCTGCTGGGCTGCATGAAAGAATAACTTCCTAACTTTACCAACAGGCATATGGAAATGTAACATATGTGTGGCAAATTAACATGACACAGCATGAACAAGGTAATCTTTTAGTTCTCATGGTGTCTAGCTTTGTGTTACACAATATAGCAGAACTGCATTATGTGAAGGAATACAGAAACTAAAGTAGCTAGATAACCACCTCAAAATAACCTCGTTCTTGGACTTCGTCCAAAACAATCTTTGCTCTAAAACTTTGGGAGCCTTATAAAAGTCAAATAACAGTCCTGTTATCTGTCAGTGGCTTTCAGTATTTTCCAGTCTGTGGATCTCTACAGCTTTTCCAGTAGATCTATATGTCACTTTAAATTTTCACATCCATTGGATTATTGCATAACAAATCCTGTTCATGTAGCAACCCCCTAAGAAGTGATCTATGTATCTGTAGCTCACAGGGTAGAAACACTGTCATATTAAATATAATTCATTTAAGTGTTCTGCAAGCATTACGTAATGACACTGATCACTCTTAACTGGGGAGCACCCTTTTACCTTGTTTCGTTATGTTTTGAACATTCTGACAAAGTTGCCTGCTCTTCTGACAGGTTTTGTTGTATTCTGATGATCCAAATACATTCTATCTCTGCCTTGCTGAACAAGAAATTTGAATCCAACTTGAAAAAGCTGAAAAGCAAATGGGTTAATATCTTCAGCGCTCCCAAGTCTCCCATCTGCCATTTACCTGCTTCCTCATAATACATTTCTGAATTTTATTCCATTTAATATTAAATGGGCCATATTCATTACTGGCTTCACTAGAATTGCATAAAAGATTAGTTTGATCCCTGATGACTAAAAACATATGATGAGCAATAGAAACAACCAAAATGGGTTTGCTCTACTTGAACATAAATGGACGTTTATCTAACATTTGTCATTTGTCCTTTTGCTGCTTGCCTATAGTCTGCTTGTAGGCATGTAACAGTACTGAGAGTTATACTTAGTTCTATTGTGCTTCTTCTATCCAATTACTGTGATACAGATTAACTAAGCAGAGCTAGAGGCATGCAAAAAAACTTTTCGCAGATCTTATTCTAGATACTGTTTAAACATATTTGAAGAGGAGGGGGGAAATGGACAAGCAGAATGAAAAAACCCCCAACTTTCCAGATCAATTGCTTTATTAGAACGGACAGCACAAAAAGGCATTAGATAATGAGAACTCCAGTTGACTCTATCAATGATTTTTATAAATGCTGCACTAAAAACTAAGTGCTCCATAACATCCTGGAAGACAGCATTCCCAATGGTAACAGAATCATAGAACATCTCAAGGTGGAAAGGACCCAGAAGAATCATTGAGCCCAACTCCCTGCTTCTTGCCAGGACTACCTAAAACTAAACCATGTGACTAAGAGAGTCATTCAGATGCTCCTTGAACTCTGACAGGTTTGGTGCCATGACCGCCTCCCCCAGGGAGCCTGTTCCAGTGACCGACAACCCTCTCAGTGAAGAACATTTTCCTAATGTCCAATCTGAACTTCCCCTGACGCAGTTTCATTCCATTTCCTTGTGTCCTGTCGCTGGTCACCAGAGAGAGGAGATCAGCACCTCCCCCTCTGCTGTCCCCCTTGAGGCAGTTGTAGACTGCCATGAGGTCACCCCTCAGCCTTCTCTTCTCCATGCTAAACAAACCAAGTGACCTCAGCCGCTTCTCGTAAGTCTTGCCCTCGAGACCTTTCACCATCTTTGTCTCCCTCCTCTGGACACACTCTAGAGGTTTGATGTCCTTTTTATATTGAGGTGCCCAAAACTGCACACAGTACTTGAGGTGGGGCTGCACCAGTGCAGTGTAGAGTGCGACAATCTCCACCCTCAACCGGCTAGCCATGCTGTGCTTGATGCACCCCAGGACACGGCTGGTCCTTTTGGCTGCCAGAGCGCACTGTTGACTCACATTCAACTTGCCATCAACCCAAATCCCCAGATCTCTTTCCATGGGGATGCTCTCCAGCCTCTCATCCCTCAGTTTGTATGTATAAGCAGGATCACCCCATCCCAGGTGCAGAATCTGGCACTTGCTCTTGTTACATTTCATATGTTTGGTGATTGCCCAGCTCTCTAGCCTATCCAGATCTCTCTGTAAAGCCTCTCTACCCTTGAGGGAGTCCACAGCTCCTCCTAGTTTAGTATTGTCGGAAAACTTACCTAATGTACATTCAATTCCTGCATCCAGATCATTTATAAAAACATTAATGAGCATTGGCCCCAAAATTGAGCCCTGGGGAACCACACTGTTGGCTGGCTGCCCGACCCGTCAGCCAATTGCTCACCCAACGTATTATGGACTTGTCTGGCTGTGTGCTGGACCATTTATCCAGAAGGACACTGTGAGAGACAGTATCAAAGGCTTTGCTAAAATCCAAAACCACCACATCTACTAGCTTCACTTGGTCAACTAGATGGATGACCTTGTCATAAAAGGAAATTAAGTTGGTTAAGCAGGACTTTCCCCTTGTGAACCCATGCTGGCTATGACCAATGACTGCATTGTCTTCCAAGTGTTTTTCACTAACTCCGAGAATAACCTTCTCCATAATTTTACCAGGCACTGAAGTGAGACTGACAGGCCTGTAATTACTAGGGTCTTCCTTCTTTTCCTTCCTGAAAACTGGGACATCATTTGCCAGCTTCCAGTCGACTGGGACCTCTCCAGACTTCCAAGACCATTGAAAAATAACAGAGAGAGGTCCCACGATGACATCGGCCAGCTCTTTCAGTACCCTGGGATGAATCCCATCGAGCCCCATAGATTTATGTGCATCCGGCTGGAGCAGCAAGTCTCAAACAAGTTCAGGCTTGGCTGGGAGTGTATCATCTCCTCAGTCAGTCTTTCAACACAGGGCTCCAGGGGTCCCAAGGCCCATCATCGGTGTTGAAGACAGAGGCCAAGAAGGCAGTAAACATCTCCGCTTTGTCTACATCCCTATTTGTGAGGTGACTGACCCCATCAAGCAACTGACCAACGTTACCTCTGATTCTCCTTTTGCTATTAACATATTTTAAAAAGCCCTTTTTGTTGTCCTTCTCAGTGCTGGCTAGCTTGAATTCTAATTGAGCTTTGGCCGCACAAATTTTCCCCCTACAATGTCAACAGCATCTCTGTAGTCCTCCCGTGTCACCTGTCCTTGCTTGCAATGTCCATACACTTTCCTTTTCTGCCTAAGTTCTAGAAGATCCCTGCTCAGCCAAGCCAGCCTTCTGCACCGCTTGCTTGACTTCTGACACTTTGGAATTGCCTGCTTCTACGCTCTTAAGAGATGGCTCTTAAAAAGTGACCAGCATTCATGGACCCCAATACCTTCAAAAGCAGATTCCCAGGTGACCTTACTAACTAGCTCTTTCAGCAGCCCGAAGTCTGCTCTCCCCATAACCAGGACTGAAGTTTTGCTGGCAGTTTTCCTCCTATCACCAATGATCTGAAACTCAACTACTTTGTGGTCACTGTGACCAAGACAGCCACCAATCACCACTTCGCCCACGAGTCCTCTTTACAAACAAATCTAGGACAGCACCTTTCCTAGTCAGCTCCCTTAGTACCTGCACCAAGAAGTTATCTTCAACATGCTTCAGAAATTTCCTGGACCTGTTTGTGTCTGCTGTATGATATTCCCACTTGATGTCTGGGAAGCTAAAATCATCCATAAGGACAAGGGCAGTTGATCTAGAGATATCCCTTAATTCCTTCTACAATAATTCATCGGTGTTGTCATCCTGGCTGAGTGGTCAATAGCAGACTCCCACAACAACATCCGCTTTATTTGCTTTCCCCTTCACCCTTATCCAGAGGCTCTCAACAGCGTCGTCACCAACTGTAAGTGCCATACAATCCAACCCCTCCCTTACAAACAGTGCCACCCCTCTGCCTCACCTGTCCTGCCTATCCCTCCTGAAGAGGGATCCACCATGGCACCCCAGTCACAGGACTCATCCCACCAGGATGATGTCATAGCTCTGGGACTGGGCCAAAGCTTGTAGCTCCTCTTGCTTATTCCTCATGCTGTGCACATTAGTATAAAGACATTTCAAATGCGCTCCAGTGTACTGAGCACATCATGGACCTCGCTAACACACCGTCCCTCAAACATTGGCGTGCCGCCCCAAGGCTTATCTCTAGCAAGCCTGGTTTTATCCCCTTCCCCCTTCAAATCTAGTTTAAAGCTCTTTCAATGAGCCCTGCTAACTCCTTTTCCCACTATGAGACAGGTGTACCCTGTCTGTCGCCAGCAGGTCTGGTGTTAGGTAGACTGACCCATGATCAAACAAACCGAAATTCTGCCGGTGCCACCAGTCTTGGAGCCAGGTATTGATCTGTTGGCTCTTCCTGTTTCTTCCCTCATCATTCCCTGCGACTGGAAGCATAGAGAAGAACACTAGTTGTGCTCCTGATCCCTCAACCAGTCATCCCAAGGCCCTGAAGTCTCTCGATTGCCCTTGGACTCTCATTGCAAATTCATCACTGCCTACATGAAAAATCACTAATGGAAAATGATCTCAGGGCTGTACCAGGGTAGGAAGTTTTCTTGTCACGTCTTTAGCCCGGGCCCCAGGGAGGCAGCAGGCCTGTTCTTCTCTAAAAGATCAGGTTGCAGGTGGTTTTGCTCCAAGTGGTTTTGTTCCACCTTCAGAACACTAGCCTGATCTACAGCACGAGGTGAAAGATGTCTTGGACTGCTGTGAGGGTGCAGTTCCACAGCAGCTTACACTGGTCCAAGTCAGATGTGCTTCAGCCCCTCCCTCAATTATGGGGCCCTGTCCCCTGCTTTGGAAAGGCACTGTTGCTCAGAAGTCATGCAGTGACCTAGTTCAGGGAGGTGATCTAGCTGAAAGTTCATAGAATTAAAGAATAAATCCAGTTGAAAGGGATCTTGGGAGTTTGTCTAGTCAGGTGCAACACTGAACTGAGACAATGTTTGCTTGGGTCTTTGTGCACTCGGCTCTCGAAAACCTCCAAGAACTGATATTCCACAACCTGCTCCATTGTTTGGCTGCCCAGCTCCATCAGTCTCTCCTCAAAGGACATATGCTCCAGCCATCCTGATGGCCGTTCACTGAACTTCCTCCAGTTTACCCATGTCTTTCTTGTACAGCAAGAACCTCAACCTAGCTGTATTACTGCCAGAGGTCCTTCCTGCCCAGGTGTAGGACTTTGGATATATCCTTGTTGAATTTAATGAGGTTCCCATCGGCCCATTCAGGTCCCTCTGAATGGCAGTCTTACACTCAGGAACACTGACCCCACCCCGCCGGCTGGAGTCATTCACAAACTTAATGGATTCCTTTCTTACAGCATCAAGGCTCTCACAAATTGGAACTTAAGAAACATAAAAATATGTATTCTGGGTCAGAGTTTACCTAATCCAGTAACCTGTCTCAGACAGAGCCTCAACCTATTTATGGCTTCAGGATTTCCTGAACTAGGCATAGTTGTGATATGTTTAGTAGCTACCAGTATATTTTCCTTCCAGCCTCCATCTGAATTCTGTGACCAATTTTGTCATCCACAACACCTGGCTGCCAGGAGTTCTACAGTTTAAGTTCCTCTTGTGTGGAAAAAACCACTTTTTCCTGTTTGTTCTGAATCTGCCTTCTGCTAATTTCTTTTGATGCCCCTACTTCTTTATTGGGAACAGAGAGTGAACAGCCACTCCTCAATCGCCCTCTCCAGGCCACTCATCATTCTATTATATTATATTATATCCCCCTCTCAGCTGACTGTTTCCCAGTCCACTTTGAAGTCCATTTAATCATACAGAATCTATTCTACACCTTTGATCATGCCAGTCACACTTCTCTGAACCTGAACTCTACTATACCCTACTTAACTTGGGAGACAAGATCTGCTGACAGGATGTGGGCAACTATAGTTGCACGTGTAGTAGCATTCCTTGTTTTGCTGTCTATTCCTGAAGAGACAATACCAGAGGGCTCCTTTCCTGTACGTACCACTACGTCTGTAAGACATGTCAGAAGCTCTAGTTGGCAAGTAAAGCACTTTAGATGCCTTCAGATGAACTTTGGTCATTCACACCAGGGAAATATAAGAAGTTCACACTTACCATTGTTCTCTTTGCTATGTGCACTGCTTCAGGAGCTGTCAGCTGCAGCAAATGTGAATCAGTGCCTTTCCTGCCTCAGTTCACAGCCTGAACTCCAAACTTACCCTACCATCGCTTTTCCTGAGACTCACATAAACTGTGGAGCTCACAGCAGGAGATGGAAACCTCTTAAATTGCTCTCACATGCATCACCAAGACCTGCCTGAACTCACACAGCAGGACAGAGTTTTTAAACTATCTTTTGGGCTGCTTTGCCAAGTGATAATAGGATCATGAAGCATTTTGGATACCCTTCCTTAATGCTGTCTTCCATAGTCCACACCTGCATCTCCACAAAGAGTTGTATAAAAAGTAAGCAGCCTGTGGTCAGTAGCCCAATTCTGCATTGCTTGGGAAAATCACAAACCTTCAGCAGAGAATTTTAGTACAGAGGTCAGATAAACTGGCTTTCCCACCCCTTCACAGCTGCAGTCGTAGGCTGACCTGCAGGCAGTGAAAACTGTTCAGAGGGCAGATGCATAAGCCTTCCGCACCAGCATGAACAACACAGACACCTGCTTATTAGCATGATGTTGAGTCATGCTCTCAATTACATGATGGGCTGTTTTTTTACAGCATGGTGCTGTGTTTTTCTTCCGTGATAGGCCTTTGGGGTCATAGCATGTCAAAGACATTGTCTTACTGGGTAAGTTAAAACTTACAAGGGTAGGTCTCTATCCTATTATCAGCATTTCACAAACTCAGAATAAAGCTAGTGCTGTGTCAGCAGACTAGCTGTGGATCTAAAAGGGGTTATTTCTTAAAGTACAGCTTAGAAAGGGAACATAAAATTGGTGTCACTGACTCAGTTGAAAGAAAAGAAATTAACTGCTTTTTCTTTTCCTGAAGAAGGCCTCATACTTAGTACATGTCATTTTCTTGATCATGAACACCAGCATTAGAAAATGAACAGTCATATCATTGATGAGAACATTCAACAATTTTGTAATACTACATGATCCATAATATTACACTTTCTTTGTGACAAGAAATAAATGCCCCTCATAATGTTTTCCACATTCCATCAAACACAAATAAGGAGTGAGACTATCAGTAAAGTTTTTTGACAATGATAAATACACATCCATCTGACAAGTTTATGCAACTTGTTTTCCCAATATTGCTCACAAAGATCCTTTGGCTATTAAAAAACCTCTAATTTCTTTGTTGGCTTGTTTTACTAATATATACTAATACTCCACATAATATATACTAAAAGAAACAGGGAAAACATGAGATAAGAATTTCCCCCTGTCTATTCAGATTGAATTACTCTGCAAAACAGAAAAGCCTTCATTGTTCTGTGGAACAGAAGTGGAAAGCTAAAACATGCCTTTTTAAGCATCAGTCAAAGGAGGAAAACAGGAAAACAAACAAGCCACTGTTGGCAATCTCAGGAGGCACTCTGCTTGTGCAGAATCAATGAGACTAGAATGCCTCTGAGACTACTGAGGCATGACTCGTATATCTTATTTACAACAGTTCAACACAAACTACTGCCAGCATGTGTGTCAGATTACTATGTAGCACGAAAAATGGCAGCGTCAGAGTTTCCTTTCATTAGTATGGCCCCAATTTTGAGCTATATTAGCACCACTTTCAGCTGGTTTCCTGGCCTGTAATTCTACTCTGTGTCATCAAAATTCAGTTCTAACCAGCTGGAGGTAGCCATTCCTGGGCTCAAGGATGTCTCCCTGGTGCTAACTGGTCAGGAGCAATTTTGCTGACTTTTATACCAACTAGGATAGGAGAAAGGAAAAGGCATTTATGGGCAACGTATGGCACAGGGAAGGGACAAAAACTGTCAATTGCATAAACTGGGATTCCTGAGATCATGCTACCATATACCTCTTTCTCATAAGAAAATTGTTTTCTAGACAAAGGTAACAAAGATCAAATCTATGTTGCTTTAATAAACCCTTTGATATATGTTAAGTTATTACTGCATATGAAGAAGAAGGGGTTTTTTTCAAGAAGTCCTAAGTGGGGAAGGTAGATAGGGATAAGATGGGTCACAGCAGAGGGAGAACTAAAGAAGATTCTAATGGAGATCCTGAAGGAGCAGTTAAGACCCAGTTGTAGCTCCAGTTAAGTCTTAGATCCAGTTAAGATCCCATCTTACTTACTATTTTAATTATGAGCTTGGAAATAAAGAAAGTGTGTGCTAATGAAATTTGCAGATGGCCTGAACAGAGCCTTTATTAAAACAGAGGCAGACCGGAATATAGAAACAATTGGATGAGCTCACACATTGGAATGCAATGAAATTAGAAACTAATAAACAAGCAGCTACAATGTTGGAGCTCATCAGCTGGAAATATTAGTCTATCGCAGAATAATTATGTGGCCCTGAGAAAAGGCACATACAATCCTAGGGTGGATTATGTAAAGTATATCCAGAAGTCCAATATTAACATCATGGTACATGGCAGCTGAAACACTGTACAATTTTGTATGCTACTTAAGAAGGCAACATTCAAACTGAAACAGGCACAGACAAGAACTGTTAGGGTTACTGACAAAATGAGGAGTCTACTTTGTCAGAGAAGACATGATAGTTGATGTGGACAATCAGAGCTGCTTTCTGGGGCTTCCTCCATGAAGGCAACATGCAAGTTTGTCCCTCCTCCAAGCATTTCTTCCCATCTCTGCACCTGTAAAGGTCAAGTAGCAATGTAGAGAAGATAACTCCAAATATGTTTTGGTATACAAGCATTCAGGTGTTAAATACACAGATTGACTGACTGACATTTACGACTTCAGGGGAAGTAATGCACCCCAACTTTTTAAGTTTATCTGGGACTCATGCCTCACACTTGGAAATTTAAGAATGAAGAAAAGGTTAAAACTGCTGTTTGTCCAAATTGGAAACAGGCCCATAAAGCCAACCAACCAATGAAGCAAACAAACACCTCCCAATAATAAATACACAAAACTAGACTATACTTAATAACAACAAACCTTCTTAATTGTTCTAGGTATCTTTCACATGCTTAATGTCAAGTCTTAGGGAGTAATTCACAGCCCACCATCTGAGCTTTTTTTCTGAGAAATTAACCTTGTCTCTCTGTTACAGCCTTACAAAATATCATCCCAAAGATCCCTTCCTATTTATATCAATCAATTAAGGACTGGCTGAGAGGGAATCTTTTGAATTATCAAAGAAATACTTGAGAATACAGCTCCTTTTTATATTTTACTTAGTTTTGGAAAACTACTGCATTGTAGGTCTTTTTAGTTTCTCAAGATTGTTTGGATGTCTGGGAAACATTTAGGTGTTCATAGGACTATTACTTCTCTGGGACTACTTTTTGATTAGGAGGTCCAGTGAAATGTAACTTTCACTGGTGCTTCCTTTTTCAACATAATATAGCCTGTAAAACCCTTTCTTCCCAGTGCAGCATTCTATAACCTAGTATGTCCTAGTAAGTACTGACTGTACAGAAACCATGTCAATCTTACAGTTTATGCTATATTCCTAGCTTTATAGACACCATGAAATTGTGTATCCTCAAGCCAAACAAGTCTATCAAGAGGGCACTTACATTGTTTACTTCCACCCCCTTTGTTGTCATTTCCAGGAGTTCACTATGTCACGAAAGCTAAAACAGCCTGATGTATTCAAACTGGTAAAATAGCATCTGCAAAAATATATTGCTGCTTTCTGTGAGTACTACAGGATGATAAATGCTAAGGAGGAACTGACAACAAGACAATACTGGCACAAGAACAGACAGCTATTAACTACCAGTGGAATTTTGAAGTTTTGTCACCATCCGAGAATGAAGTTCTTGTAAAGCTTGAAGTAATTGTGAGGTCAAAATTTCAACAGTTTAAGACAAAACTGTAAATTCATGAGATACTTTTGGCATTGTATGTATTTGTCTCTGTAATAAAAAAGGTGGGTATCCCAAGTCCAATGTCCCCATGAATAGTCCTAGTCTGCTCCAGTAATGAGTTGTAACAGCTCCCTGCAGCCACTATTCTTCACTGTCTCGACCAGTGTAGAATCAGAGTATACAGGTATAATTGTACATTTCAGTATATTTCCCTTTAAAGTCTATAAAACCTGCTACTACTTTTCAGCTAAAGGCTCAAACACAGCCTGAGGTTTTTTTTACTGAAGGTCTTCAGGCCTGTATCCTAGATTAAGTATTATGCCTGAACACATATGTACAGATTGATGGATTTTAATTACGCTGAAATTTCCCTCTCTCTGGATTTTACTTTTATTAGAACTGCTGGCTGTAGGATCCTGCTGTTTGTGTCAGCTTTGGTCATGTGGACTGAGTTGAATTATCCCACTGACACAGCCAGAAACTATTCACAAAAACATGTAGTTTTCATGGATATGGTGAAGATAGTACCACCATAAGAAAACAGTGGTACTATCTCAGCTTTCTCACATTAGACAGTTTCCTATCCCATACAAATCCAAAGAGATTGCATGGGTGTGTCCAATTTTGAACTAATGTTATTTACACACACTTAACAGAATTAGATCTGCTTGCTAATTTCCTGAACACCCCAGTTTCATTACCTGTGTTTCCAAACTCCAAATGAAAGCTCACAGCTACTTATTCTACCCATAATCACTAATTCAGAAATGGTTCTGAATCTAAGGAAGCACTAACTCAGTGACAAGACTCCCATTAATTTCAGTGGGGCCAGAGTTTCAGAGATTAAATGCTGCCTCTTCAGTGTTATCATTTCTATATCCCCATACACGAGAGAGCTCTCACCAAGCAGGTTATCTCCAACCACATTGAGAACTGAATCTCTCTGATAGCATACATTTAAATCCCTCCTTCCTCTGCTTCTGGAATCACCTTCAGACCAATGGTGTTCATAGACACAGCATTAAGACTAGACTCCCTTTTCCTTGAGCCGCGGCTGAGAACCTTTGTAAAAATATTTCATTATTGCCTAGCAAAGAGCTGTGTAACATACTGACAGAAGTACAAAGGATAACTAAACACATACAAACATATATACATAGATTGATCGATCACATTATTCCCATGGTGAATGCATAGGTGAAAGGAATTCTGTCACAGGTTCAGAAGACAGCACCCAAGAGCTTGTGCTCAACACATGCCATAAATCTAGGGTCATATTAATGCTATGGAAATGAAACAAACTGTATTGATGCTAAAATATTATATACTAGATTAAGATGTCTTAAATAGCATCAGGATAGCCATCTGCTTGGTGGACTCCTAGAGGTCAGGATTTAAGTTTTGAGCTTGACCATGAAAGTAAGAATAGGTACAATGGACCACACCAAAGCCTTTTTAGGTCAGCACTGACTCTCCAGCGGGAGATGACTGAAGAAAGAATGAAAGAAAAGAAATGCCCAAGTGTTCACTATATGTTCTCAGAGTCCAGCAATCTGCAATTCAGGGCTTTACTGAGGTAAAGGTGGTTTTGTACATTTTTGATACTCCTAAAATGGATTTCACAAATTTGCTGAATTTGCTTCTAGAAACCATGTCGTTTGTCAGCACTCTGCACGCACTTCCACAGCCTGATGAGGCACAATGTCAAAATGCCTCTTCTCAGAAGACCCCATCTGCTAGTTTCATTTGGTGCCCACTAGTTCTCATTGGGAATGCACCGCTCCGTGTTCACCTTCTCCACGCGCTCATGATTTTAGAGACCTCTAGCACATCTGCCTTCCGCCATTCCTTTTCCAGGCTGATAAGTCTTTGTCTAAATAGCTACTTCTCAAATGGAAATCATGCAGTACCCTTGTTTTGCATCTCTTGTTTTTTGATTTCTGCTGCATTCTTTTTCAGTTGAAGAAATGAGGATTGCACAATGAAGATTTCAGAACAGCGCATTTTCCTTTAAATTTTCCTTTAAAAAAGGTGTGCTCCTTCTTTCTCATTGCAAATCTCCTTATACTCACCAATTCCATTATTTTATTATAAATTTGATCAGTTTTTCCTGGGGAAGACATCAGGTTTTCTCTCTCTTACTTCCCTCTGGTATCCCATTTGCTACACTTCAGCCTTCTAGCACCAAAGCCATTTCACGTAAGGGTGAGTTTACTATAGTTAATAGTACAGTTGCCCTCAAGTAATTTTGGATGCTTTGGTAAATACCGCCTGGCTGTGCCTGTTTGCTAATCCCCGTTTTGTTGGCTTTCTCTGGTATTTTTTTCACTTCAGACACTGCAGTTTGAGCCACCAGAGAGTTCAGAGGACACTGGTTCTCTAACGCACCTTCCTACAAAGAAAAATTATCCAGAGAAGCCTCCTGCGGACTCCTCATCGTGAACATAAGACACAGAAAATTCACTTTTCAAAACAGTTTTCAGCAGCATTCGGCTGCTCCCCGAGCGCTACGCTTGGCTGGAGCCCGCTGGACAGAGCACACGTATTTCTAAAAAGGACTTCCGGACGCCGGAACTACTTTGCACCCTTGATTTCTGCGGCCAAGACACCGACGACGGTGGAACGCCGTCCCTCACACCTCCAGCCAGGCCCTGCCCGCAGGCTCCCCCTCACCCGCCAGGGCCGCTCAACCTCCGCACAACGGACGCGCTCCCGCCACACCTCCG